>CAXIVR010000004.1:91911480-92103980 GCA_964035755.1 Teleogryllus oceanicus
TTCACGTTTATTTTCACAGTAATCGAGTCCAACATCTTTTACATTCGCAATTCTTTCTTAATATTTAAAAATCTAACAATTGGAAGTGTTCAAAAATAGAGCTGTTTGAAATTCCCCATAACCAAGATTTTTCCGGCTGTTGGATTATATTGGCAGAAATATGAACCTCGATTATGGTGTTCCGCCATTTGTAACATTAGTTCTCTTTTATGTATCCAAAAACATAAATAGATATTTTTTCAGTAACACTAACATACTAACAATAATGCTTCAATAGATAAAACTCATCTCGACGAAAATAGCGGCACTAATTTTTGAACACCAACAAAATTCATAATTACTTGTCAGAGCATAAAAATGCTTTTAATAAACTCATTCATTGAAATTGTGCTTTTAATGTTGTTTCAGCAATATACGCGTGTGCGTAATTGCAGTATTGGGCTACCGTAAAGAGCTAACTAAATTTGTCAGTAATTCGTTACCAGCCAATATCCTGCAAATGGCATTGTACCGGCAATGCCAACTGTGCAGCTAGTACCGGTTGCAGCTCCCCCAGTGGTAGTTCAGTATGCTGGTTACCAGCCCAATATGTATCCTCAACAACCACATATGGTACCACAGTGGTAATTTCGGCAGATTTTGCAACATTACGTCAGAAGTTTCTTTTTGTTAATCATCCTGAATACATGGCAGCAGACATACCGTATAATTTTATATTATCACTTTCATTGGTACTATAAATCTTCTCAACACTCAAGTTTTTAAATAAAATATCAAATATTTCAAGAATCGGAACTTTAAAATATGATTTTAATTTAAAATTTTTACTGATCTTACGGTTAAAATCATTGTGCTCTAACCCATGTGAGAGAAATACAAGAGAAAACAGTCCATAAAACGAGTTTAAATGAACAATGCGTGCAACCATGGTGGAAATAACTACCATGCGTGCAACGAGACGATTGTTTCAAGGTCGGATAGAATTCAACAAAGTATCTTCACGAATGAGACAAGCCTACATTCAATCCAGTTAAAACAACTGACATTCAATTTACAATAAGAAAACCTGTAAAAGGGTCAATATAACCCATGTTGACAAAAATGATTTGATTGTGATATGACCTGACAGCAAAATGTTTAAGTTAACTCAATATGCTTTCAATTGGGTTACCTTACTTCCTGCTCCACTTTTTCATGAAACGTTTATAAAAATAATATTTGTGCATCACAATCCAACACATTGTGCTATTTGAGTAAAAAAAGTTTTGAGCATTTTTTGAGAAAATCTTATTTACGTATTTTTGGAAAATTGTCACTAGTTGTTTAAAAATCTCGTAAAAACTACTAACATTTTAAAAATGTCTTTATTTAAATCGAATGAAAGGGCTAATATTGATGGAAAGATTGCATTAAGAAAAAATTCCAAGCTTTAATTATGAAGTAGTTGGGTGGGATTACCTACCAACAAACCCAACTAGGAACTATTCACATGAAGCCCTTCTGTTGGTACAATAAATTGAAGACATGTCACTGGCCGTTACTTAAGAGCAGCACGTAAACAGATCTACCCTTCTACCGTGAGTATTCAAAGGTTCTTCGTAAATATCAAACACTTTGTTTCAAAAATGCATTTTTAAGAAACCTTCTATACTACTGTTCTTCCTAATTTAATTCGAATATCTTTAAAACTTCTTCACAACTTAGCAACATAGCATGCAATAAAAACAGCTTGTCATTACATTGAAGAGCTTAATCCATTATGTCTCTCTCCCATTCCCCATAACACTGGCCTGCATTTTTAAAGAACGTTTATGATGCTAAAATGTTTTCAACGGCTTTTATGGGAATTTATCACGCTGAACTCGAAAATAATATTAGTTTTCCTCAATCAGTCTAGTTTTTGTGCTATGGATTCTATGTCTACTACGCGTACTGTGTTTACCATTGGCGCATTTTCTGTTAATAGAAGGTCAATGACTTGATAGCCGACGTGGCAACAACAGCAGATTATATGAAAGAAACTATAAATGAATTAAACACAAGAGTTTCAGTGCAAGCTTTGTTAATAGAAAATTATATTTAAAAAAACAAATATTGTGGAAAAATTGGTTCTCTCTTACTTACTTGTATGTGCATCTCTATTTAGTAATAAATGTGCATGATTGAAATAAATGTAGCTATTTCACCTTTCCTTTATTGTATTTTAAGTCTTTTACATATGACAATTTATTTTATAGAAATTATTAGTACTTAAGCCCCTTATATTTGTGTATGGCTGCAGGTTTCATCTCTTTTCAGATGCCAACAAAAGTCCGCCATCATTTTGATGTCCCAGCGACCTTGATACCCCTTCTACTTCTGAAATATAAAATAAAGTCTCTCAACATTAATTCCTTTGTAATTAGTAGCAAAAGTAGTAATATATAACTATTCTTCCCACACACCATATACCAAAGGGTAATTGCCCTGGATCCATCGTTTGAGCTACTTACTACATGTTGGATACCATAGCTATAGAGCAAACGTCTTGGTCTGCTCTCTCACTTTCACATCAAAATAAGCGTAATAGCTGGCCTTCACAAATGCTGTACTCGTAATGTTTGATCTTTGCCCTGGCAACGTCCCTTTACACATAAGTTGCAAAACATATTTCGATCATTTTTACATTTTCTATTCATGTCAATTGATTAAATTTAGTCATCTTTAACATGTACTGTATCCAGTAATTATAACAATGTCTAAAAAAGAAATATTTCATATTATCATTAACGCCTAATAAAGACGACAAAAGCCAAAAAAAATCTTGCCTTGTAGGTAGTCGCGACCCAAACGTAGTATAGGGTAGGGAAAGTCGCGGACGCGTGATAATTTATTATAATTATTTGTCGAACCGGTAACGAACTGACAATTCCCCGGGTGACATTTTTAACCAGCATTTGACATTGTGAGAGAATACGGTAGGCGGACAGTAATATTAACACCAAATAGGCAACATCAAAAAAGAAGACGTGATGGACATTCCAATCTGAGTACAACCGAGAAGTCACCGATATGCGCGAAGATCTTAGTCAGCTGAGAACTATTATTTTATAACCTGTACAGGAAGGATAGTTCTTTTATAAAAGAGAAATGACATTACTTTCAGTTAATGAGCTCATTAAAGGGTGTAAACCCAATTGTAAAAAAATATTAATTTATTTTATTGGAAAAAGTTTGATAATTTATAGTTGTCATGAATTTAAAAAAAAATATTTAAAAGAACTTCCAGAAATCGCAATTCTGTACAGATTGCACGTCCGCATATATCAGGTAAGAAGCTAGCATGTTGTATGTCGATACCCACAAATAAGTGGTAATGTAATCAATATAATGTTTCAGTTCAGAGTAAATTTATGAGCGTAGCTGGGCAAATCAATTACGGAAATATGTATAGATTCATATCATATGAGTTTCAATAGCGTGTCCAAGTGGAATATGGTAATAGTTGGGTATTAAAATAATTAAATATCAATAAAGAAATATGTATATTGAGATTCAATCGGTATTCCACAATATTTATACTTGTGATATTTGTGGAAAACCTGCTTTCTTTAAAGGGACTGTGATTGCAACTATATCATAATTTTATTAAAAGGTATTTCTGATACTCTAGTCGCCAATTAACGAAGGAACGGAATGTTAGGTATTATCGTAAGTAATATCACAGCACTTCGAGGGATTTTTAGTGTGACTATTTCTCAAATTAAGACATTGCATGAATCTAATGGATAACTAAAATCACAGGAATTACGAAAAAGAGAAATACTACTCAATATTGCTACCGGAATACGTTGAAACAAACTGTCTGATTTAATTTTTAAATGTAATATTTCCTCTGCCCTTCTAATATTATTAAATATAAATTCAACGTAACCCGTTCCAAATTTATATAAAATATGGGCACCAGGAAAAGATTACGTTAATTCAATTATTAAAATTAATCTTCAACTGCTATTTCCATTAAATTAATATCCGGCTAGCTGGTCGATGGGTCTTATACGAAATAATCGCTATTGCCTACTAATAGCCGATTATTCGATCTGCCATCTGTACAAGTGACTGAAGAATCTGAAAAGCAAATATACATTTCGAGCTACTCATTTGCTGGAATTGGCTAAATGAAAATCATCTTTTCTAATCACAGAAACTTGTAAGTTTATTGAATGTTCATTGGTAACAATACGAAACTTTCGGTCATGACCAGTTTCAAACCTTATATTGCAGTACCCGTCTTCGCAAGCTCTTGAACGATGTCGCCGCGTAGAAACATTTTCAATCTTCCCTGGTGTCCATGGCTCCAGTTCCAAATACCATCTTCTTTTCTTCCGTTCTGGCACAAGTGTACTCAAGTCAGTGATCCTCACCGCCTCATAAGTTGATAAGACTTAATTAATTTTCATTTTAAAAGTTCCTAGTTCTTTCTATGCGTATTCTTAAAATATTAGAGTTCAGCAAACTATTATCTGCATCAAAGACTCCCAGTCCTGTTGCCGATAAATTCACATAAGTTCACAATTCTAGCTGCTGCACTCGAAATATTTCCAACCATACGCTCCAAAGTAGATGTTCACAATTCCCAAACTCCCAACATCAATTGTCTACACACGATCCGCACAGCACCACGGCATAAGTCGGAATGAATCCATATTCCCCTCTTTCAGCACTTCAAAACTCGGTCCATCTTTCTAATGTTTCTTGTCAGAAAACATTCCATGCCTAGCCAATCCCTCAATTACTTACAAATTCAACTAGCCGCGCCTCAGACTGTCATTGCTTTCTCGGCCAATCCCCAAACAGTTTACTTTATCAACTAGCCGCGCCCCGTGATTCAAAGCAATGAAGTTTGTTGGCCTTGACGACAACTCGTCTACCGTTGCTATGCCGCCATATTTACAAATGTCTATCCTTACAATTCACCCTGTTTACAATAAATGTGACGCAATACAAGGTCCCACATATTGGTATGTCACAACGTGAAACTTTCATTCTGCTCTGAGTTATCACTGCCTTCCGAAATAACTTACAATCAAGTAAAATGTGAATAACAGTTTAATGCAGAAAATGATAACAAATATGTTTCGATTTTATGATAATAAAACTTTCAAAAAACAGCTATAAGAAAAGTACCTACAAGAAAATTTATAAAAAACACAATTATTAAGTTGTAGAAAATTGAGTTTTCCATGTTTTGGTATTCCGTGTAAGTATTTGAAATGGAAGATGTACAAGCTGAATTAGCAGGGGGATTCGTCATTTTCGAATGGATTGAACACACGTGTGTATTCATTGAAGTATTTTTTCTGAATAATTTCGGTTGTAACGTTTCACATAGTTTGGTAGCATATTCTTCGTAGTCTTCATCTAAATTTCGCATATCAATTGCCTAAATTACTGTAATTTCTTTATTTGTAGTTTGTGCTGTGCATTTGTATTTTCTTTCTTCATAAAATTGAAATGGCTTCCACACACTTCTTCCGTTTCTTTACATGTTTCTCGACACTGAATCTTTAATAATGTATTCTATTTCACAGTTTTAAACATTAACAAAACGACATATTTCAATATATTGATACTCACAAGTCATTATGGTCCTATTTTTATCTAGAAAAGGTAAACAAAGTGATTACAGCAGAGTGCAAAGGTAAACAAAGTGATAGTCATGTAGCGATAGACATCTGGGATTGCATGAATTTGATTGTATTATTGCTTAGCATTGGTTACTTACGTCATGGACAGACATTAGTGAAAAAGTCACGAAAAGTTCTTTCGTTGCTTAGTCGTTACCATGCATGTCTTAAATATTTATGGATTGACTTTCTGCGATTACGAAGAGATCGAGAAATCGAATTTGAAAAACTGTGAATATAAACAGTTTAATACGTATGATGTGTCTTAAAATTTAATTGTTGACTTCTACAAAAATTTTGATAAAATGTTTTATAAAATAATGTTTAAAGAAAAGTATTAAGGAAATAATTAATTAACCTTTAGATTAGTATTAATGTTAAAAATTAAAATTCTTTCAGAAACCTGAAGATGGGTCAAAAACCACGACCAGAAACGTCGTAATATAAATAAAAAATAAAAATGTTATAGAAAGAATTTAGCAATAAAAAATTATGTCTATTAATGTGATGTGAATATTTTATTAAGATCAAAATGACTATTGAAAAACAAAATAATTGGCGCAAGGTATTGTGAAAAATAAAATACTACAAGTCAGAAATATATTAAAAAATATATTAAAATTTGCTTGTAGTAAATAATAAAATAAAAATAATAATAATAATAATAATAATATAATAATAATAATAATAATAATAATAATAATAATAATAATAATAATAATAATGATCATCATGATCATCATGATCATCATCATCATAAGTTGCTCGACATGAATCCAGAATTGGCAATACTGGTGTTCTTGGGCAACATCTGTCAAACACATCGTAAAGTTTGGCCTTTGTTATGGCTATAAATATCCAAAACTTTGTGTTACGGATTACGTAACGTTCGGACGTGAATTGTGTTGTTCTGTGATTTGAAAGTTCCTTGACGATCAAGGAATGGAGTTGACTCGGGAACATTTCCGGGTGATGATTTTCTACGATTTTCGACGTCGATTAAATCAATAACAGTGTATCGATCAACTCATTTCGACTTTTGGTGATGAAGCACCATCGGAAACAACTGTACATCGCTGGATTAGTGAATTCAATCGTGGCCGTCATTTTCTCGCGAACGAATTTAAAGAAGGTCCTTCAAAATAAGCTGTTGTGTCCGAAAACATCAATACTGTGCCCGAACTGATTATGTAAGACCAACATGTGACATGTAGCATCTTTGGGCATTGGTATGGCGACCATCCACACAATTATCGATGAATATTTAGCAGTGAGAAAAATTTGTAAGCGTTGGATATCGCACAATTAGACAATCGGTCAAAAAATGTTCGTGTCCATTGATGCAAAGAAATGTGAAATAAAATACAATTGTGGTGCGTCAAAAGCTGTGTACAACATTTACACAGGTGTCGAATATTGTATCCATGTATACGAACCCGAAAATAAACAGCAATCGACTGTTTGAGTCTTTCAACATGATCCAAATCTGACCAAAATTGTTCGCGCAATTAGCACATCAAAGCAAATGGTCTCCTGCTTTTTTGGAATAAATAGGCGTGAAACTACAGTGCCACTAGAGTATCATAAGAAAGTAAATTCTGAGTGGTACATAACCATGTTTGTCAGACGTCGTTGAAGAAATCAGAGAAAAGAAAGACGGCTCAAGATTGGTCTGCATCATGACAATGCAAGCTCGCACATAGCGGCCCAAACAATTCAGTATTCGGAAAAGCAAAACATCGAACTGATGGGTCATCCACCATACAGCCCCAATTTGGCACCCAATGATTTCTTTTTTTCCGTTCTCAAAAATTAACTACTTCGTCCACGTTTTTCGACGCCAGAAGAAACTGGCGATGGGTTGAAAGGGCATGTTTGGGAATACCCCAGTCGGAGTGGAAAAAGTGCTATGAAAAATGGTTCAAACGTGTGCAAATATACATTGATCATCACGGAGAATATTTTGAAAAACAGTTAAACCATTTTGAATAATATATCTTAATTTTCATTTGTTATCCCGGATAACGATTAATACTCTATATGAATTGGTAATTTCATCGAAAAGAATGATGTCGACATATTGTAACTAGATGTGCTACAGAATGGCACAGACTTTCACGTAGAAAATTTTTCTAATTTCCTTGGTGTGCTCTGGGTTTAAGGTCTTGCTCCATTATCTGGCCAGCTGCCATCTATCGTCGCCCAAAATATTTTTTTTTACATTTTCTCAACTTTTCTCAACGGCCACACGGACCGGAATTACTACAGGAATTTTTACTCTGCCTGAACAACATCCACCACAACATCAAGTTCACAATGGAGACCGAAATGAACAACTGTCTGTCCTTCTTGGACGTCCTTGTCAGCGAGCTCGAAGATGGCACTTTAGGACACTCGTCTGGTCTACCGAAAACCGACTCATACGGACAGATAACTCCACGCAGAGTCGCATCACCATCCACCCACAAAATTCGGCATATTAAAGACACTGACCACACGAGCTGTCAAGGTGTGCGACGAGCGCTCTCCGCCGGATGAACTCAAGAAACTCGAACATAGGTTCAGGGCCAACGGATATCCCCTAACTGCTATCAAACGAGCGCTGACCTGTGCTACGGGTCTCTCTGAAGATTCCGGCAACTCCGAAGGTCGCGGTGTCCCCGACGGGTGTGATGTCCCCGAAGTTCGTGACAGCACTGAAGATCACCACGCCACTTCGGAGACAGAGGAGAGTGATAGAACTAAATTTCGTGCTTCCTTACGTTCGTTGTGTCACCGACCGGTTGGGAAAACTGCTTCAAAAAAGCAACATCCGGACGGCTTTCACAGCTCTCGACAAGCTTCAGAACATCCTGGTACGCATTAATGACGCGTACCACATCTCCAATCGTAAGGCGTGTATGAAGTTCTCTGCAGCTTTGGCAGGACGTACATCGGCGAGACAGAGTGCACGGTTTTCGAATGTCTTTGGGAACACATCTCCCATTACAACAAGAACCATACCAACCGTTCGGGTATAGCGGACAACTCAGAGGTTTCGGGACATGCCATCGATTTTGACACGACTCGGCTTCTACACGAGGAAAACTGTTGTGGCGGTGTCGGCCACACCAAAGCAAGCGTCGCGGAGTGGGCACGTCGTGACGTCAGCAAGCGGGAACTGGGCAGCCGAGCAAGGAAGGAGCCGGCCAATGAGGACAGAACGGCCGGCGCGCGAAACCTCTACGAGGTGACGAGTCTTCGACGCGCAGCAAGATATAACGGGCAGCCGCCGGGGTAGCGGCAGAACAATATACAGAGTGTTTAGAGAGTAACTTGAGCTTGGATTGTGTTTTTATTGCGACCCGGCAGTGTACAAAGGATTTCTTCTGGTTTAACTGTTGTGAACTCGGCTTTGGACTTGGACTTCGACTGAACATCTGGTGACTCGGCTATTGTACAAAGGTTTACTCTCTTTTGGATTTTGGTGCAACTATTATAAAGACTGAGAGGCTGTAATAAAAATCTTGTTTATTGTTAATTTGCTGATTTCCATACATAACAAAAACCCGTACCGGCCTAGACGCATCAAAGAGGCTCTGGAAATTAATAGACGGCGCACAACATCATCACAGACGCCGGCCTCAACCTTAACTCGACCTGGAAATCCCTACTACCACAATCCGCGACTGCAAGAGGGTGCCCCACACCGTCCGACCACGGCCAACGAAAGAGACAGGCCATGGCGCATACGTCACAGAATGAAGTCACGTGGTTCTAGTAGTCCCAGGTCTCAACTCGCAACGCGGTCCTGGCGCGGCCTCGTTCTGCGGCGCAACCCATAAGCATTTCTGGTTCTATTGAATATTGGTTCGTACAAAAATAATTTCACAGCATTGTTTTAACGAATACCTTCGTCTATCTTATTTTCCCTAGAAATCCTTTTTTCACTGGACAATTACTGCGAATGAAGCCCAACCCTGTCCATTGATTAAGTTAGCCCATACTAAATTAAAACGAAAATATGTCATGAAATTCAAAAGGCAAAAATTTACTTTTAAATCTGATATTATACTTCAAATACAAGTACTATGCCCTCGTTTAATGTTAAGCTTATCAATAATTAAACTGGATAGACAAAATATCATTAAAGTATTTAACATGATTTGACAGGGAATATAATTTTTTGAGGAAAATTATTCTCTCTTTTGGGAAATAACACTACTTTTGGAAATAAATATTTTGGAATTATCTGGAAATAAAATACTTTCACTCAAAATAATTAAAAACATTTCCAACCAAAAATATACTTTTATTTGTTTCATTATTCCAAACAATTACAATATTTTATTATAATTACAATATAATATTTTTATTACAATATTTTGGTATAATGGCATCAATAGCAAACAATTTTATGATAATTTATGTGCCATTATTGTGAATACAACTAAAGGTATGCAAGTCTTAAAATAGTTATATCAATACATGAAACGCATGACACTCCCTTCATTCAAACGACATAATACAGCAATACAATAAACACACACATATACAAATCATAACTGTTTATGACTGAATTTACAATGAACTGATAATTTACGACTTACTTAAGTCAAATTTTCAATTTCTTCACTTTCCTTGCCATTAATTTTGATTCATCTTGGCGATCATTGGCATTTTTAACAAAATTATTAATTAATATTTTACTTATTGTTTCACTAATGGAGCGAAGTTTCCTGAGCAGTGTGAATTTGCAATCACACTCTTCACTAGTGAAACTATCTCTGTCCAAGAAAATGCTAGCCAACTTTGACAGAACTGATAATTGACTTTTACAAGCACAAAATTCTCTAAGATAATTTTTGGTAAGTTGACTCATTACATACCAAGTGACTGAAGTGGCATAAATAGCTACTTCTGTAGGTAATGAAAGTTTACCTCTGTCACAGTCCTTAAGAAAATTGTAGGACGTATCGAGTTCAACATCCACTTCCTTATTTAGAAGTAACCAGGAAGAACATACAGTACACTTCCCTCTCCTCAAGGTTCTGAGAACTGCGAAGCCAGCAATGTAAGTCAAAATTGGCAAAATTTCGTCTGGAACCAACTCTAACTCAAAACTCGTTTCCAGTATCGCAGAAAATGGGCCTACATCAATATCCTCATCAGAGTTATCCTTGACGGGCATAAGTGTGTTTAAATGCACATCACCATTTTGAGCACAGAAAATTACATCATTTCTGAATCTCAATTTTCTTTCATTTTCTAATAACTGCACATAGCTTAAATAATAATTTGCTCCACTAAGTTGTCGATAGGAGCTAAACCGGCTTTCCAAATTGTCATTTTGAAATCTGCTTAACAATATGTACTTGAAATCATACCTTTCAAACAAGTACGGGATTACAGAAAGAAACGTCTCTGTTGTTATGATTAGAGAGAGTAATGTTTCTGATGACAGAGAGTCATGGGTAGGAATTGAAACCTTCCAAATCCTCACCCATGACAAAAAATCCCTCAAAAAATTAACAGAAAAATCAGTGTTTTCTGTGATGGCCTCTCTATATGGATCATTAAATCTCTTTCCTTCCAGGACACCTTTAACATTGCAAATTTTCCACCACTTAACAATTATATCAATGAAACCAGCTGTTGAAAGGACATCTTCAAACACCTGTGGGTGATCTTTCGAAATGTGATTCAAGGCCGTAACATTATTTTCATGAAAAATTTTCAACGCCAGATTTACATTTTGCTTCTGAATAGAAGTGGGGTATAGAGCTTTTAAAGACAGAGTGTGCCCATATTTAACTAGGGAATTTTTCTCCATGTTAAACATGCTTTCCAAATGCTTGTACTTGGCACATGAGATACTGTTTCTGTCATTCCAATTCGGAAACTTAATTGCCCTGTCAGCAGTCTTTTCCTCTCCAACAATTCCGAATGCATTTCAAAATATGTACTGTATCAAAGGCAAAGAAAAGGAATCTTGAAGAGTCGAAAGGATGTACTATTTTTGACGTTAACTGATTATTAGGACAAATAAGTTTGAAGGCTTTCCGGTTCATGGAATGATTATCAGACACTAATGCTAAGACAATAAACCCTACTTCTTCAACTTTCTTCAGCACAGAAAGTGTCATAGTCTTAAGAAGTTCACCCGATAACTTATGAATAGGAATAATGCAAACTACATCCCTATACTGCGTCATTACTGATGACACCATAAATACTAATGCAGATTTTGCTGATTGTTCACAATCATAGTGACTCGATCCGTATATCTTGCCCCCTTTAAAAGTGAGCTGCGGCTGAATATAAATCTCATCCATTTCCAAGCACACAACTTTTTTTTTACCATAAATACTAATGCAGACATTTCAACAAGGCATTGTAGGCTGATGGAGAATGCACATACAAACATGATGCTAAAACCATGGTTTGATTACAATACTTTCTTAAATTCTTAGGCCTCTGGATATAATAAGCTGTTCCACAAGAAACCTGAAGCTACGTAATTCCTCATACAATGGCATAGATTTTAAAATATTATGGCAAATTCAAACTTACAAGTTGTCTGTGGCAAAACCTCTTTGGACTCAATTCCAGCCATTAAATTCTCTAGAGCATTACGAGAATTTAGATAAGGACTCTTCATTGAGAAATCTTTCTCTGACACCTTGACATTTCTAACTTTTACCTCAAAGTGCAAAGACTCACTAACAATAATTGAAGCAAAATTACCGGTGAATCATTTTCCACTGTGATCATACTCACAAAGAGTTTCTCCTCCATCTTTACCACGACCAGTCTCTCCTGGATAAACCACAATTGGCTACATACAAAACAATATCATCTAAAGTGAACAGTTTATCTCTTTCCATATACTCTTTATGCATTTCTATACTTTCACTTATGGCTAGCTCCATACGAGATTCCTCCACATCAGCAAGTCGTTTTACACAAGATGGGGTTTGTGATAAGTACTGTGGTGTATTTGGAAAAATTGTGGGCACAGCATTTTCCACAAGTTTGAGGCGCTCACGAGGAAACACTTTAAGTTCACCGTTAACTCTCACAACATCATTTCTAACTATATCAGATTCAGCAAAGTGTTTTATACACACGATTGGCTGTTTCAACTTTGAAAAATCGGTAGGGATTTTTTTGAGCCATTTTGATCGTAACACTTCATTTGATGGAAGAGAAAACGTTGTGGCTTTATCTTCCCCATCGTAGTTGGAACGACATCCATATACACTGCATCTGCGTGGCATTTTCTTGCAATGTATCTGAAAGAAATAAAACAATAGTAAAAATAGAGCTACAAATGAGTCATAATATACTTAATATCAATGAATTTTGTATACTTACGTATGAAGTCACACACAGTAATTATTTTCTTACTGTGCCAACTTACTGTGCCAACAATGTTCAGTCCCAAAGATAAGTATTCCCAAATTATTAGAAAACTGTATCTGGAAGAAAACAAAATATAATCAGCCACTGTTCTAACCTAAACAAGTATACGGCGTTATGCCTACATAGCATTAAATTAATTATGTTAACACTTACCTTTAATAGTAAACAATATCCTTACCAGACAGAACACGTACAATCGCAAGAAAATGAACACTAACCCTACTAATTCTCCAAAAATGTTTTTATAGTTCAATTTTGAACACCAGAGGAGAAAACACTTTCCTACGAAAAATAATCAAATTTCAACAAGTGCAAAATACAAAATATCACACATTCCAGAGAAACATAACTTGCCAACAATATCTGTTCGTGCTTTCCAATGTTGGGACGTGCACCAACTTGGAACTAATGACGAACTAATCGAAAAGAAATAAAAGTAAGCCACGTGTTCTAACCTAACAATACACACGCATATACCAGTGAATAATTAACTAAATACAATCATTTTCTACTAATATTGAACGTTATATTTTCCATATATGATGTAAATACTCACAAGAAGAAAAATACAACTCATTATCGCACAAAATATCACGGAAACAACCTTGCGCTCCACAAAAATCTAGGAAGATGAATGTGAATACACAACGGCAGGCGGCAGCTATAGCACGATCGCGAGGTACACTGGGACTACTTCAGTCACGTGATTCTCATGCGCCCTGGCCTGTCTCTTTCGTTGGCCGTGGTCCGACCATTAGGACGGCCGCAGCGAGACACGGGTTGGCACAGACCGCTAGCCAATCAGAGGGACTCCTCCGGCAATCACGGCGCACCTGCCCAGCAACGCGGCGTCACTGCCTTGAGGAAGCCTGCGACATGACAGGCGAAACGTCGGCCTCCCAGCCGAACACCCGGACGCGGGACGACAGCCGGACAGCCAAGAAGTCATTTTCTCAACTTTTTGGTTTCCTAGTAATAGAACCGAATTATTACTTCAGGAATATTGAAGAAGAGTAAAAACTCGTTCTAAATAGAAAATTCCATTGATAAATTCGTAGCCGTTTTTAAGAAAATGGCGATTAAGCATTACTGTAAATGCGAAATTTAAAGCTCTTTCTCAGAAATCTATTTACATTTCGAAAAACTTCATTTGAAGTGTGTTAAAGCACTTCCACTCACAAATGCATTGTTGTATACAAATCGATGGAAATGTGAGAGATATTCAAACAAATTATTTTCAATTTCAAATTTGTTTAATTTTTGAAAAAAAATTAAGAATACTCCAAAATAAACTTAACGTCATATTAAACAGTGAAAATTAGCATTATCCACTGGAAAAAATTGAAGAAAATATTTAGAACCATTTTTGAGAAAATGGAGTTTGAGCGTATCTTAAAATGCGCGATTTTGAGCTCATTTTTACAAGAAACTGTTGAGCTTTTGAGAAACATTATTTAAGATTATTTAAAGCATATGTACTCATAAATCTAATAATGAGAAGAAATCGCATCTAATGTAAATATTACCGACGTGAGACAAGTAAAAAAAATGGCATTTTTGTAATGTTAGAAAAAACAAAAGAATAGTGCAGAATGACGTGATGTCATAGTATAGGGTTCCTTTGGCACTGATCTTACTAAAAATTTAAAATTTGGAGCCGTTTTTGAGAAAATCTTGTTTTTATTATTTTTTAAAATTCCAAATATTGCACGCACTATTGCACGAGAACTACTAAAATCCCCAAAATTATCTGTATGACCTTAATGAAAGAACTATTTAAAGACAACAAATCTTCTTTGAAAGAAAAATCTCTACCTTCAATATTGTAGTTGTAGGAAGACGCCGAAAAACCTCAAACATTTGCAATTTTCGAAAATTCAGTGTTAACCAAAAAAATCGGACTTTTGCCAACTTTATAAGTGTATTTTACTTTATTCGTACAAGATATTTAAACAAAAAAATGAAGCCGTTTTTGAGAAAAATTTAAAATGTCAGGGGGCTTCTTGAAAGTACCCCGAATTTTAAAGAATGTTTTGGAAAATTTCAAAGCATCAACTAGAGCCAGAAGAACAGGTTTGGCAGAGATAGTATGGTTTTGGCTCTAGTAGTGTTCACGGACAGACGGGCGGACAGACAGACAGACAGACAGACAGACGGGCGGACAGACAGACAGACAGACAGACAGACGGGCGGACAGACAGACAGACAGACAGACAGACGGGCGGACAGACAGACAGACAGACAGACAGACGGGCGGACAGACAGACAGACAGACAGACGGGCGGACAGACAGACAGACAGACAGACAGACGGGCGGACAGACAGACAGAAGACAGACAGAGGCGGACAGACAGACAGACAGACAGACGGCGGACAGACAGACAGACAGACAGACAGACGACAGACGGGCGGACAGACGGGCGGACAGACGGGCGGACAGACGGGCGGACAGGACGGGCGGACAGACGGGCGGACAGACGGGCGGACAGACGGGCGGGACAGACGGGCGGACAGACGGGCGGACAGACGGGCGGACAGACGGGCGGACAGACGGGCGGACAGACGGGCGGACAGACGGGCGGACAGACGGGCGGACAGACGGGCGGACAGACGGGCGGACAGACGGGCGGACAGACGGGCGGACAGACGGGCGGACAGACGGGCGGACAGACGGGCGGACAGACGGGCGGACAGACGGGCGGACAGACGGGCGGACAGACGGGCGGGCGGACAGACGGGCGGACAGACGGGCGGAAGCGGGCGGACAGACGGGCGGACAGCGGGCGGACAGACGGGCGGACAGACGGGCGGACAGACGGGCGGACAGACGGGCGGACAGACGGGCGGACAGACGGGCGGACAGACGGGCGGACAGACGGGCGGACAGACGGGCGGACAGACGGGCGGACAGACGGGCGGACAGACGGGCGGACAGACGGGCGGACAGACGGGCGGACAGACGGGCGGACAGCCGGGCGGGACAGACGGGCGGATAGACGGGCGGACAGACGGGCGGACGACGCGCGGACAGCCGGGCGGACAGACGGGCGGACAGACGGGCGGACAGACGGGCGGACAGACGGGCGGACAGACGGGCGGACAGACGGGCGGACAGACGGGCGGACAGACGGGCGGACAGACGGGCGGACAGACGGGCGGACAGACGGGCGGAAAGACGGGCGCACAGACGGGCGGACAGACGGGCGGACAGACGGGCGGACAGA
This sequence comes from Teleogryllus oceanicus, assembly GCA_964035755.1. Lineage (NCBI taxonomy): Eukaryota > Metazoa > Arthropoda > Insecta > Orthoptera > Gryllidae > Teleogryllus > Teleogryllus oceanicus. The sequence continues at coordinate 91,927,775 of CAXIVR010000004.1, forward strand.
GGCGATGACGGGACGGATTTCAGGCGGACAGATATGACGGATTCCATAGCTTAATAACTTTCATATTACGTACATTACTTTCGTGTATTCGTATGTGTACGAGAAGGTAAAAGGAATACGACATTTGTAATTCCCAATAAAATTGCAAACTGTCGAAGGAAAGTTAGTTTAATTTCAAACTTTCCTCTATGTTCGAATGTGTTTACAGTAAGCTCAAATGGGATAGAGTGGCACTCTCAGAAGTGTATTTCGAGGGTGCCGGATAGAGTGAATTCCCTTTTGATAAGAGCAGAGTCTGGTTCTACGAAGTAAAACAGCAAAAGATACATTCCCTACGCGCCTTTCTACTGAGAAAGAAATTCAATGATGATGATAATGATCATCATCATCATCAAAATAAATAATAATTTAACAATAACAGCAATAAAAACACAACCAATTGTCCAAGAGATTTCATCGACAACTGCTTATCAAACATGGAATGTTGAATGTTGAAAACTCTTCATATTATAAATACAACTCGACTATACTGAAAGGAGGGTTTTATTTTATTGGGAACTTACATTAATTAAATGGAACTTGTTAACATAATAATAAGAATACTTATAAAACCGTGGCATTAAATAGGCCCAACTAACAAATATTCGGAATTGACTGAAACCAGAAAAATGCTTATATAAACTGCTATGCCTTTAACACACAGTCCTCAGGAAACAGAGTCCGAGACAAGTACTAAGTAATACAACTTTGAAGACCTTGCTTCAGAAATTAAAGAACTCTCTAAACTGTAGAGTGTAATAACACACCCACTATGCCATATGATAGCAAAAATTAAGTTTTTCCTCTTACGAATGGTGCGAGGTAGAATCGAAACCATCAAGGCCACATGTCACATTGGTATGAATCGGAGCAAATTAAGCGCACAGTATTATACTGTGCGGTTCACACAGATTGCTCAAAATGCGTTGCGCTTCCATTTGGCGATACAGAAAATAAATATTTTTCGAGATGATACTCTGAATTATAAGAGATAAATTAGTGCAATTTTCAAATACAGTCATTTGCTGCTGTCGGAAAGGTATCAGAAAAGAGAGAGTAACTTGTAGTTGATGTAGTACATTAACAAATATAAAAAAAAATTCAAGAAGGCAATTTAAGAAAGAAGATTAAACAAATCCGCGATTCTAAATATTTAAATGAAGTAAAACGCGCGTGTACGTGTTGTCATTCTTCTCGACTGAAATTCTCTCTCTTTTCGATATTAGAGGAATTTCATTATTGATTGATTGATTGATTGATTGATTTTACTTAGTGTTTAGAGGGCGCTCCAACTGCCAAAGTCATTGGCGCCCATGTCAAAGTATTTAAAAGGGTAGATTGAGTAAGTTTGCAAAAGCAACTTACCCGCTAATTAAAAGCATGAACATTACTTAAAAAGGGCATGAATCCTGCAATAGTGTACGACTAAATAAGGCAGAAGGAAAATATAACAGACTCGTAAAATCTATCATAAAATGTAAAATTGGCTGTAAAGGGGCCACAAAACAAACTACAAAGATAAAATTTCATTATTCAAATCCCCCTCAAGTACCAAATGCAAGTGATAGAAGAGTTTGCTTGAGAATCGCTGAAATTCGCCAGACGCTCTGGCGTGTCATTTGGGTCGACTGCGCGCCGGCGTTTCCTCGTAGGGGATTCCCCGTGTGGTCGCAGGATCGAATAACTCGCCTGCCCAGCGCCCACCGCGTCGGCTTGGCTGCCGGCCGCGCAATCGAAGGCAACGCCCCCTGCAGCACGCTCACACAGCACCACCGTCTCCAGAACAACTCGCTTTCCTCGCGTGTCTTCAGGTAAATGCAGTTATTTATTAATTTTATGCCATATTTGGTTTTCAACTGGTTCTTTGAGTGCTATTGTATACCTTATTTTCGTCTACCTCAGCTCAGTTCGTCTAGTTTCAGCTTTCCTTTTGATAATCATCAGCATATACTCATTACAATTTTACTATCAATTTTATCTCTTCAACAAGTGCTTCCTCGATGACTTAATGATACTGAGTTCAATTTTTTTTTTTTTTTTTTTTTAAAAATACTATATTGGTGATATATTTAATGATGAACACTATGACTTGTGCAATTAATGAACTATAAGCGTAATATAAAAATATAAACTCTTAAAACAATTGCAAGAATTATTAGAACAATTGCATAAAAATCTTGATAAATCACTTGAAAATAGTTTAATTAGAACACATATTTGGAGTTAAATATGCTTTCAACATTTCTCAAATAATTTTCTCCAATCCTGGAACTACAAGACTCATTTATTAGGTTTCCCTAGATCGTTAATAAAAAGAAAACCCTATTTCACGGGAAAACTTTATTGAAGCAGATTCAGTATATGTTGCACTATTTTTCCTCTTAGTCACCACGAGAAATGAATGAAATCACTACCAAAAATGTATAAATCGTGGGTTCAACACTTGTATTCCTGAATCGTGGAAGTCTGTTATTGAAGCAGATTCAGTATATGTTGCACTATTTTTCCTCTTATGATTACAGGACAGGAATTTTTAAAGGCAAAGATATGGGGGAATTGTCTGGGATATTTGGACTATACGTCATATAATTAAGAAAAAAATCCCCCCTATATGGTTTAACCTTTCGGAGTCGAAAAAAAAGGTTTTTTATAAATAAAAAAACCCAATGATGGTTAAAAAATAGTTTTAATTTTTAAAATATTTTGTATATTTTGTATATATATATATATATATATATATATATATATATATATATAAAACACACATATATAAATTGTTAATACTTTATTAACTATTCCCTTAATTTTTTAATTACGGGAGTTACGAGTTTTTCAATCTAAGTTTTCTGAGATGCAGGTTTTTCTCTAAGCATTACAAACACTTAATAAAGTTATAATATTTTAAATCAAAATTTCATTTTTATTCAATATTAATTTTTTAAAAAATGGAATATTATCATAAAATGAATGTAAGTCCTTCTCCAACGACACTTTTAAGTTTTGAAGATCATCAAATTTTATTTCTTGATGCTCGGTCATCCGTTGTAAAGAGAAGGGAAATATAGTTCAAAACTCCATTGAAAAATTTTTTTTTCAAACGTACAAGTAAATGTCATCCCGTTCATCCGAAACGTTTAGTTTGTATTAAATGCTACATTCAGGAAGGTAGCGAAAGGCTCTTACATTTACAACCCGCTCGACACCCTTTTTGGGGGTTTCCCAACACTCTTTAAAAATAAATTTTTTTCAAAATTTTTTAAAATATTTAAATGACCCAATTTTTGGGCAAGGGGGGAGATTGAGGGATTTTCTTGCCCCCTTGTAGACTGATAACATAAAAATATTCTGATTTTTGCCTCTTTTTTTTTTAAAGTTTTTTTCCACGTTGTTTATACTGTTTGTTTTTTTGGCGTTACCCAAATTTTTTTTGGTAAAGGGGAAATAAAATGTTTGTTGTGTATATTAACACATTTCAAAATTGTGGGATTTGATGTAGTGTTTGGAACATTCTAAATATTGATCTAACATCGATAAATAGATCATCTAACGTAACTTTTTGAAGAAAAAAAATTTAAACACGAAAAGAAATTGCTGCAAGATGCCAGTAAAGTTTAGAATTTGGCAAATAAAATTAAAAAATTTAAAAAAGTGAAAAAATTTTTAAATTTTTAAATCTCCAAAAGGCTTTTGCGGAAAGAAACGCAAAAAAATTTTTAAAAAGTGAGGAAAGTTCTTTCCGAAATAGTAAAATGAACCCTTTTTGGAAATTTCCTTTTAGGGAACTTAAAAAGATATGCTCAGTGCGGGAAAGAACCCTGCACGACTCAATTTTGGGGGGAAGACGCCCAAAATCTGATGGGAAATTTCAAGAAAACCAAGAAAAAAAAAGATTTTTAACATTTTCCCATGATGTAGAAAACGTCTAGAACGCGCCAAAAAAATATAATCATTGGACAGATGATGTCTGGAAATAGGGTATGTTTTCCGATGAAAGGCGTTGAGAGTGCTTTGTAAAAGGAGTGAGAGTGCAGCTTGTTCGAAGAACGCACGGAAAGAATGTGGTAGTACCATAAATTTCTGGAACCCCTGTTCTTGTCCCCTTTTAATGTAAAGGCTAAATGCAACTTATAAAAAATTTTTACCCCCGTGGGAGCATATAAAACCTGTTTAATTGGTTATTTTCATTCTTGTGTTGGCAATTTTTGTTGTCAACATTCCTAGAATTACCCGAAGTATATCGTAATAATGCGAATAGTGACTGGTTATTGATTTAGTTTTGGGGCAAAAAAAAAGACTTTTTTCCCGGGAAAACCCACAAAATTTAAAAACCGTGCATGAGGATTGTAATAGTTTGTCTTTGTTTTGAGTGACATACGATATTATTTCCATAATTTTACATTTATTTTTCTTATTTTAGTTACTTCTCGTCTTGTTATTTTTTTATTTTTTGTTGCTTAGTTTATTTAATCTGTTTTGTTTTTTTTGGATTAGTAGTTTTTTCCCAAATTATTAATTTTGAAAGGTTTTTGGTTTTGATTTTCCTATATTTTTTTAATTGGCCTATTTAATATTACTTTGTATTTTAATTGATTAGCCTTGTATTGTTAATTAATTTAATAATTAAACTAATTTAAAAGTTAATTTAATACTATCTAGCCGTGATTGTTGTTCATTTGATCACATTGAATAATTATGCTTTAAAAGTTTTTATACTTTTTTATATATTTTCCCCCTTAATACTGTATTTTTTTTTGGGGTTAAATGCCTTTTTCATTAAATTACTTTATCTCAGCCTATTGTCTTTTGGAATTTTTTTAAATTTAGGTTTTTTATTTTAAATTAATTGGTTTTTTTATTTTAAATTTAAATTTTATTACTTTTTCCCATTTCTTTTTAAATTGGGTTATTTTAAAATTAGAAATGTTTCAAGCCTCGAAATATAGGTATATTCTAGGGCAAATATCACGTGCATTCAAAGTTAGCTGTAATGAAAATTAATATTGCTGAAAAAGGAAATAATTAGGGGTTTAAGGGGGAAACCCTTGCCACCCAAACGTTTCTTAGTCATGGATGAAAAAACTATTTTCAAAGTGATTTTTTGGGTTTCCCGGGTTCAAATTTGTTGTTTAACTATTTATAAGAGAACATTTCATAATTAAATAGAGATGTATTGTTCTTAATGATCATTAACATGGAATAGTAAAAAATGCCAGGTGCTTCCAGAAAGTAAGTTCCGACCCTTCTAAAAGGGAAATGAATAGTGGGAAGGAAGGGGAGTAGAGAAGGGGTTTGTGGGCCCCCAACGCACAGCAGTTTTAGCCTTGTAAAAACAATGGTTACCAACATGTAATGGTTTTTTTTATTTGTCCCCTGCCAATGGAGGTTCGTGAAAATAACCAATTTTGCACGTCAAAATAAACCTCCAGCGAGATCTATTTCCAAATTGTGAAAATGAAAATGGGCACGACTTTTGGACCCAACCCCAGATGGTTTGGAACAATGGTGCTGGTAAATTGTTGAAGAACAAATTTAATATTCTGACGAAGACGTGGAGTCTGGACCGTCCGGGGGACCCCTTAAACCGATGGAAAACGTAAGGAAAGAAATTTTTTAAAAAACCCAAAGCCTCCCTTTCCCTTAAAATTTGTTCCCTCAAATTTCCCCGGTGCTTTTTGGTGTGCGCGCGCGTGGGTGGTAAGAAACGGTTCCAGGATGATACAAAAGGGAAGCTTTGACCGCATCATTTATTTTCCCCTCCGCGTTACGCGGAAAAGGGGGACATTTTCCCGACCACATTGTCGCATCAACGATGTCCGAGCGCCGACCGGAGGTCCAGGTTTGATTTTTTGACGACGGCAAGTTTTTCGACACTACCCTTTTTCAGTTGGTCGAATTCAGTCCCCGTCTGGGGGAGAATTCTGGCCCGGCTGCTCTGATCGGTAGTTTTCGTGGTTTCTCCGATCGGCACTAGGCGAATCCCGGGGAAAATTCCCACCAAACGGGCCAAAACGTACAGATTTTTTTAAAAAAATGTTTTTGTTTCGCTTTTGTAAAATTAAGTGGCAGAATCTATGAATGAACGGGGTTTCATTTTTAGTTTTGACCAGGTATCTCCCCTGACATGAACCCAATTGATTTGTGGGGAAATTCCCCCGGGATGGGGCTTGAAACATTTTCCCATAAAGAAACAAAATTTGTTTCAACAACATATTTGGTGAAATGACATTACTTAAGGGGGGTTTTAAAGAAGTTTATTGAATAAATTTTTTTAAAATGGTTTGGGAGATACTAAAAAAATCAAAAAAAGGGCAAGTTGGTATTAATAATGTTATGTTTCTTGTTTTTCCCCATCTATTTTTTTAAATAAAGTATATTGAAAGGTGAAATTTTATTTTTTAGGATACAGAATGTCCAAATTTAAGGGGAAACCCCATAACTTAAAAAATGCAGAATCATGGGGGTTTTTTTATTCTCAAAGACATTTTTCCCTTAATATTTATTTTTTTGAAAATTTAATCATCTTTGTTTTTTTAAAAAGGGAATGATATATTTTTCTCGCCATCAAAGGATCAGATTTTGGGAAAAGACGAACCCAATGATGTATCATATGTTAGTATTTTGTAAGAAATGTTAGTATAAAAATAGACTTTCTATCATGTCCCCATCTCGATCAGGTTTTTCGTCCAGTTTCCGCCCATTAGAAAATGCTAAAGGGGCCCCCTTGTTTCGTTTTGGACAAAAAATGTAATTTCATTTTCGGGGAAAGTCTTCAAAAATTCAAGGGGAAATACAATTATTCCAGTTATCTTTTCCCAGGGTTGTCGCGGCGGGGAAGTAAAAGACCCAAAATGTTTTGGGTTTATTTATCCTTGAAAATATTTTTTTTTACATGGGATTTTTTTGGTTTTTTTTTCCTCCTTTCAAAATTCAAAATTTTTGTTTATTTATCCTTAAAATGTTTTTTACTACAGGGGGGTTTTTTTTTTTTTTCCTTTCAAAATTCAAAATTTAAAGTATTTTGACTTAGTGTGGGGATCACAAAATTTTTAAAAAATGTCCCAATTATTTTTTCCTCCAAATCCCCAGCAGTTCTTAACTGTTTTTTTTTTGGGACGTAAAATAAATAAATAAATAAATGTGATTTTAAATTAAATGGACAATATTACCCCCTTGTTTTGGGGGAAGGTAGTCTTCGCGACGTGGAGACTGTTACGCACGGCGGCGCCATGCAAAATTTTATCCCCCGGCGACGGGGCAAGGGCTCGGGAAAATAATCCCCGTTTAATTTAAAATCGCAACTCAAAACCTATTTTTTGTATTTTAAAATTTTTTTATAAAAACACTAACATATGATGCATCTTTTGGTTTTCTTTTTTAAAGGATCTACCCCGGGTTAAAGAAAAATATATAGTTCCATTTAAAATTCGACGATTAAGTGTCTCAAAACAAAAAGTATTTAAAAAAAAAAACCTCAAAGCATAATTTGCTCCATGATTTCGCTTTGGGTTGAGAAAAACTCCCATGTCGTCCGGAACCGTTTAAAAGGGAAAAAAATTGGCCTTGTCGGTGGGTACACCCGGTATATGCCCCTTCATTATGAAATAAGGGAGTTTTTTGGGTTGAGAATCATGAGATCCACTTTTCCGAAAAAATTTTTTATAAAATTGAAAAAAAATTTTTTCCAAAGTTTACGTAGGAAAAAAAAGCTTTTAAAAAACTTGAAAAAACCTCTGGGGAAAAAATTTTTTTTTAGATCGCTTTTCAACATCTTGATTCAAAGGCCCACTGTCTTTTTTTTAGGATGAAAGGAAAAAGACAGACATACAAAAACTTTCATCCCCGGGTGAATTCAACCCCGCCCCTTCGGGGGCCGGGGAAGCTCGGGCCCTTTTTCCGGGCCAAAAAAGGGACCTCGGCTATCCAGGCTGGAAAAATTAAATTTGTGCCCCTTTTGTTTAAAGATGTTTTGAAAAATCAAAAAAGAAGGACCCGGGCCGGCGGGGAATTTCAGAATATATTAGTGAAGTCAACTTATTTTAGTAGAGGATAACAAAAAAACCAGAGAACAGTTGTAGGGAAATGTTCATTTTTCATTAGAATTATACGAGATTAGAACAGTTTGTCACCAGCAATTTTGAAAACTATTCCTCCTATGTTTTTAGTGCTACAAACATGTCGGAATTAGATTAGAAACAGATTGGAATTTTGGGGAACCTTACTTTAAATTTCTCTTGCAACTAAAAGTGTCCCAGTTAAATAAAAAGGGTATTGTAAGGGTGCGAAAGGGCAAAGGAATGCAAGGTTTGTCCCCATACGTTGATTGTTTTTTTGTGTTTCCGGGCGCGTCAACTGCCCGGGGATCATTAGTCCGTTAGGTAGTGCATGTTTTTTCTGGGGAGATGGCAGTGATCCCCCCCGCGGGATGGCGAGATCCGGCGCCGACCCCCCTCTTGGGGGGGTTTCCCCTAACCGGACTCCCCCCAAAACAGGGCCCCCCGCCCCCGCCGAGACAAGCTCAAAACTCCCCCGGTCCCCCGGAATATGGGAGGTAGGCATGTTAGTGTAAGGTGTGGGGAGGGGGGATGGGGCAAGGAAGAAAAGGGGGGACAGATCGCGGGGCCCGTGGTCTTTTTTGGTGGGTCTGCCCCGGCATTCGCCTGGGTTGTTTGGAGAAACCACGGAAAACTAGGGGGATCGGAGCGCCGACCGCTGGGAATTCCCTTCCTCCAGACAGCGATTGAATTCGACCTAGCGGGAAAAGCTAGTGTCAAAAATTTGCTGCCGTCGGGGAATAAAAACCTGGGGACCCCCCGGTCAGGGGGCGCTGCAGTGAATCGTTGATGCAGAGCTCCCGCCCCCGGAATACCATAGGAGTGGGTTTTTCCGGTGTAATATTGTTTATTCATTATATTATTATTATATTATTATTATATTGATATTGTTTTTTTATTTTGTAAATATCTTCTGTCCAGTTGTACTTAATTTAAAACCTTTATTTTAAAACTTTCCCCTTCCCAACCAAAATATATTTATTTGGGGATTTTGGTTTGTTTAAAAGGAGATGTTTAATTGGGTTTAAACCCCCCATTATAACCGAATATTCAGGATCGTGCGGGCCCCAATTTTACGAAATAATTTTGGGAAAGGTGGATCAGGAAACCAAGAAATATTATATATCATAGATTTGCCAATAACGTCAAACACTGTGTTCCCACACTCAGTTTAACACTGATTCTGATATTTCAGGTTAAGAGTTCGGCATCGAATGCTTCCCCAGATGTTTTTTTGAGTTTTGGAGCGGGACCAAAGGGTTTAAAAGTGCCCCTTGAGGTGAGTCCCAACGAGTATTATTATTTATTTTTTTCCCGGGCACATGATGAAAAGGCCGGTAAAACCTTAAAGCAGGGGGCCTTTTAAAAAACGGGGAAATAAAAAAATACACAAAATAAAATGCAGTGTCCTTTGAATATACAACCAATAAATTTTATTCTGAAGGACCAACACAAATTTTAAAAAATTTCATAGAATAAAAAAGTTTTTAAAATGATATGTTTCACTTTAATATTCAGATTTTTGGGGAATTTTTAGAATTTCTTGTTAGAAATTCATAACCTATTTCTTTCATTACTTAAATTTTTTTAAATTTCATAACCTTTTCCCAAAGGGAAAATGCAAACCCTTTCCAATAATTTTCCCCCAAAGTGATCTGTTGGGTTTAAAAAAGGGGCTGACTATATTTTTTGGAAAATTTTTTTCCCGAAACGATTTGGTGAGGATAAAGTGGGTCATTAGGTTTCAAAAAAAAATTGGGATAAAAAAAGTTTGATGAACTCCCTATGTTTTTTAAAAGTTTTGGAGTAATCTAAAAAAAAAATTTTATTATTTTCCTGTCAGCCTCGAAACATGAATCTTCTATTTAAAACATTAATGCCTAAACTTTTTTTTTTGTTCGAAGAGGGGAATTTCTGCATTTAACAAAGGTGAAGATCTATTGTTCCATTAACATATCTGAATTCTCGAACACTGCAAAAGTTAAAATTTAAACTCCCTTTAAAGAGATTTTTAATGAAATATTTCTTCAAAATTATATCTTCAAGAAATGTCATATACATTTTTTTTTTTTTTAAAATTTAGGGGGTTTTGGCAAAATTTTTTAAATTTAAAAGGGCCCCAGAATATACATTTACAAGATTTTTTTTAAAAAACAATCCCTAATGGTTTTTAAAATTTCCCTTTTTACCAGAGTTGTTGCTTAAGAAAAAATTATTTTCTTTTTTCATCAAAACCTCAGAAATTTGGAAAAGTACAAAAAATAAATTCATTAAAACTATTTTTACACTTTACATATTAAAGCTGTATATTTCTTTATAATGCAATTTGTTCCTCAATATTAAAGTTTTAAATCATTTTATGTAGCCTTATTTGATAATTTCAGTAGTGATGTATTTTTATAACTGGGGGAACGGTTTTTTCTTTAAAAATTGTTTTAATGGGAACAAGAACCGTTTTAATTTTTTCCAAGAGTTTTGACATTTTTGAATAAATTTTAAAAACCATTTTTATTTTACATATTTTTACATTTTTTTAGAAAAGGACATATTTTCACATTTTTTCCCCCTTTTACCCCTTTTTTTTAACATTTTCGTTACTTTCCCTAATATTACTTTAAAAACATCAAAAAAAAATTTCCCCAAAATATTCCGAATCTTTTTTTCTGATAAATTTAGAATGTAACCCCGCATTTCAACCTCCTGCCCTTTCCGTTCGACTGACCCTCTCCCCTTGTTTCCAAAAACCCCTTAGAATGAGCGGATGGCCCAAAAAAGCAGAAGTATAAAATCCATGCTTTCTCGTGTTACACAACCCCGAAAACACAAAATTAATCCGAAAAACATTAATTAAGTCTTATCCCCTTCCTGCGCCCCCCCCAAAATCCCCCTTTTCTCCCCAGAAATCGAAATCAAACCCGGGAGTATTAGCCCCTACTAAAACCCGGTCGGTTTTATCAGCTTTTTAAAAAACCCCGATTGAATTTCGGATTTTAGGTTTCAAAACCCAATCTTTTTGGGAAGGGGGTGTGGACTGGGTACGAGACAATCAAAAACCCAAGGACACCCAAAAGAGTTATTTGGTTGATAACCCGGAGTTTCCTAATGAAACCTTAAAAAGTGATTCGAGTAAAAATTTAGGGTATTCTGTAAAAAAAGGTTTCCACCCCCCAAAAATTTCAAAGCCCGCAGCCCCCACACAGCAAAACTCAGGGAAAACAAAAAAAAATTGAAGTTTTAGAAAAACCCCCCAAAATCTTCATCTGATGTTCAACTCAAGCGGCCTTTTTTCCCCGATTAACCCGATTTTCCCCTTTTTACAAAGTAAAAGGATCCTGAGTTCAATTTAGAAAAAAACACAAAAAAATTTTTTGGATAAAAGCCCCCCAGAAAAATTTCATGAAAACTATTTATTTGGAAACGGGACAAAAATTTGGAGCAAAAAAAACTAGAAAAGGTTGGGTTTCAATTGGTGAAACTAGTGAGGAAAAAAAAAAGGATATATTGCAAATACTATTGTAGGAAAAGATGCCCTAAATTTCCCCTTCGACACCATTTCTATTATATTGTAAGTTTTAGAAAAATGCAACCACCCACAATTCCCAAGTTTTTTCAATTGACTCGATGAGTGCTCGGCCCTTTAGGGTGAAAACGTGTTGTTTTTTTTAACCGATGCTGCTCTCATGGTGAAAGGGGGAAAGTGTATTAAAAAGTGTTCTACCCAAAGATGATTCATCTTACGTACGGTACTGCCTTCATCGGGAAAAACCTTTCGACATCAATTTTTTTAAATGTCGATTCTTTGATATCGACTGTTGAAAGTTTTTTTGAAAGCAAGAATTAAAAATTTTAAAAAAGAACTGAACTAAATTGTTTCCACACCCCGTAATTCCCAAGAGGGGGAAATGGTTAAAAGCAGTTAAATATTATTGTGAAAATTTTGAGCAAAAAAAAGACATTCTTTTGAATTTGGGAATTGGGGTCATCTGCGGACTACAAAACCCAAAATCTTTGTTTTTACGATTCTAGTCTGAGATACAATTTGGTTTTCATTTCTGAAATGGAATTTTTAGAAATGCTATCGAAAAGTTTGAGTTCAGAACATGGATTGGCCGGGGTTTGGTTATTAACTGTGCATTATTTTTTTATTATTTATTTATTTTTTTACGCCCAAAAAACATTTAAAAAACTGCTTTGACGTGCTATAAAAAGTAAATTTAGGGGGAATTTTTCAAAATTCGGATCCCAACTAAGTTATATACTACTTAAATTTTAAATTTTTAAAAAGGGAAAAAAAATCCTTGTAGTAAAATTTTTTTTCCCAAAAATTAGCAAAATTAAAAGACAAAAACCAGGTGAAAACAAAAAAAATGAAAAAAAAATTAAGATTGTTGAAAAACCCATGCGGGAAAAGACATAAAAATCATTGCCTTTTTTTAAAAGGGGGGAAAAAGACATTAACATTTGGAACTAGAACTAAACCCAAACCGGACATACCCAGCGTTCAAATATCTCCAATTTCTTCTTAGAAGGGGGAACTTTCCCTTCCCAGCCCCCAAAAAATCTTTTTTTAGAGTTGATTGACTTTTTTCTTTTGAAAATTTGGGTTGAAAATGTTGTATCTAACAATTTTAACTTTAACTTAAATTTTTATTTTCATATTTTTTTTTTTTCCTACATTTTTTTTGGAAAAAAAAATTACGTAAAATATTTTGATTTTTATTCAAAAAAATTTTCCCCTAGTTATAAGAAATTACACGATTACAGATTTCACAATCATTTTCGTTAATACGCCCGTTTCCCTCCCTCACAACGAAAATTTTTAAAACCCGTCTCAAAAAAAATACTTTGGGTTTGCTTTTTTTTCCTTTTAATTTTTTTTATAAAAAATTTTTCTTTTACTTTTCCCCCCTTTGACAATAGTTTTTTTTAATATAATATTTTAAATTTTGGGAAAAAAAAAAAGATGTGAAATTTTTATAATTTTAAATACCCTTTTTGTTTGGGGAACTTTTTTTCCCGGGCTGAAGAGAAATGGGGAGTTAAAACCAAAAAAGAAAAAATTATAATACCTTTTTAGTTTTGGTTTTCATATTTTTAATATTACGAAAACCAATTATCAATAATACAATAAGTATGTGCTGTTGTAGAACCTCAAGCTTCTTTAAACGTTTTTTACCGATAGAGAACGATGCTGTATACCAGACGGTAGAACGGCTAATTTAAAAAAAATTTTTAAATTTTTTCAACAATTACACAATTGTGCATGCTCTTTCTTGGAAAAAAGAAAGACATTACAAAGTTTCCACAAAGTACCCTTGACCGCGGGGGACAATCTGATAAGTCAACTTTGAGCTGAAAACGAAATAAGCTTACTACGATTCTTCTTTTTAATTTCGCATTTGGGGAACAATAAATTTAAATTCGTTCGGGATTAGGGGGTAGTGGGATATAGGGCGAAAAAGAAAATTTTCCATAAAATCGTAAAAAAAACCCCGATAAGTCGTTTATCATCCCCCTTTTAAAAAATGAAGTATATCAATGAAAACAAAAACTATTGTGAGGTGTAAATTTTATTTATTTTGGGAAGAATGGGGTTCAAATAATCATGTATGATAAGAATTCATTCAAAAAAAAATTAATTTAAGTTATCAGTCTAAAATATGCTTTCAAACCAAAGCTTCTGAAAATCAAATTAAATTAAATTTTAAAACACGTAAAATGAATTTTGACGAAAGTAATATACTATATGTATGAGAAAGAAAAACACACTTTTTTGGTTTCAGGAACCCACAAAATCTGTTTCCTTTCCATAATCCACACTTTTTCCTACATTCAATTCCCCCTATACGGAGAAAAAGCACCGAAAAAAAATAACGAAATAAATTTCCCCAAAAGTAACTAAATTTTAAATTTGGGAAATGTTCTTTTAAAGGTTTTGCGTTTTATATTTTCCCCCCGGTATTTACGTTACTTGGGCTTGGCCCTTAAATACCCTTTTACAACTACTTTCCCGGGTAATTTCCCCCGGTAAGTTATTTTTTCTTTTCCATTGTATAATCCGGGGTTTTGTTGGGGGGAACCAGTTGTATAATGATAACCTTTGATACGGGATTGCATTATGATATAGGCCCCAACCAATCACAGAGTTTTTTAAAAACCCGGGATTGACAATTAATAAATTTTTTTTAAATTTTCTTTTTAAAAGGGTTTTTTTTTTTCGTGTAATATTCTTTTAAAAAAATTGAATCGTAATTTCACTTTCATCCTATTTGATTAGGGGAGTACTCCTTCGCAGACGAACTGGTAAAACCACAGCTATCTGCCGCAGTCCCGGAGGAGAATTGGGTTGCCCTTGGAAAAATTCATGTCAACTGCTACAAAAACGAGTCAATGAAAAAGTTTAACTTAAAAAGGCGAAAAAAAATTGTATAAAAATTTTTGAGGAAATTGGGATTAATATACTGTGTGAAGTTTCCGGAAACCTCCCGTACCTTGCTCATATCAAACATCACACTGTGTATTTATACCCAACAGCCCCAATCGTTTTTTAATGTACTTTTTTTCACCCTTTCCCCTAATGTCCCCAGATGTCCTACAACAAAAATTTTGACTTTTCATTATTTTTTTGGGGGTCCCCTTTTTTGGATAGTTTTTATTAATTTCTTTTTTTCATATATTCGATATCGCCCTGATTATAAACCAAAATTACTTGGAAAATAAAAAAGGGAGAAAAAATTATTCTCGTTTGAAAATCCCCCATATTTCCAAAATTTCCTGTCCCTTTTCCCTTTTAGGTTTCGCCAAAAAAAATTAAACAGGGGTAAACATCCTTTCTGAGACCCTTTAAATCTTTCTGATACTTCTTTTTTTTGTCTTAACATATTCATACTGTTTTATAGACTTTTTGTATTACATTTATAAAAAGGGGCCCTCATTTAGACCCCTATTTTATTTAATAGGAACTTTTTTTTTAATTATTTTATCCTTTCCGTTTATTCCTGATATCTGGGGGGATTTTTTCCAAAAAATCCTCGAAATTTGTTGCATCCGATTTCTCAAGGTGTTCCTTTAGTAGTCGACTTAATTTTTTTGGTTTGCTCTTAAGTATGAGTTATCGCTCTTAATGGTTTTGTTTTAATTAGGTTTTATACAAACTTTCATATTTCATCTTTCTTTGGTTTGGGTGGCGTTGAACAGTAATGGTTTTGTAAATCAAGTTCTCAAATGTTTTATAAAATAATCGATCTTATCTGGGGTATATGTTTGCTTTGGTACGTATAATTCATAATTCATGATGGTCCAAAATTTCGCAAATATGGTTCAAATTCGGTGCAAAAATAAAGTTTGCTGGTTTTAATAATTTTATATTTATAATTTTGAAAGTACGTACTGTTGTAGCAGCTGTAGTTTCAAAGTGGCAGCTAACCGTGTCTGGACTACGTTGTGAATTTATAACGTTTGCACAAAAGCAATTATTTGTGCCTTGAGTAGCGCTAATTCTATGAATTAAAAGCGGGAACCAAAAACTTTTTGGGGGTCAGGTAAAAACCCGGTTTTTTGGGGGGTTTAGGTAATTGAATTCCCCCTGGTTTAAAATAAATTCTTGCCAAATTTGGGAGTGTATTTTTTACGCTTTTCACCTCAGGGGTCTCCAGATTTCTAATTTTTCTGGGAAAAATGGCGTGAGTCTGAATTTTTTTCATCTTGGGTTTTATTACAATTTTTTTAAGTATGACCGGGCTTTGGGACCTCTTACATTTAACCCGGGATTTAGAGTGTTTCATTTTCAAAAAAATTCAAAAAAAAATAGTTTAATTTTTAAAACTTATTTTGATAGTTACAATCAAATTGGGAAAAAAAATGGTATTTTGGGTTTTTAATAAACTAATTGATTTTTTAACTGAATAACGGGGCAATTCAATTTTTAGAATAATTCAGAAAATTTTTTTTTTCCTCTTCCCGTAATCAATGGTTATTTTATTAAACGGTTGAAAAAACGTTATTTTTTTCAATAACTAATTATACTTCTAAAGTACCTGATACTTAAATATTTGAATTTTTATAGTTTTTTTTAAATTTGTTTATTTAAGGTCGCTTCAACATCTAAGGTCATTAGCGACCACTTGGGTTTTAACAGTATTTAAATATTGGGGTGAAAAAGATATGGTGATTGATGCTAAGGGGGAAAAGGGGCGAACACGAATACAACCATGCCCGGCGGAACTGAACCGCGACCCTTCGGTTCCGGGATCAGTACGACACTACTGCCTTAGCGATCTCGGCCACCCGGGGCGACTTTTATAGTTTTGTTGATGATCTTGGAAGTAAAATTTTTCCAGTTTTTTTTTTTTACTTTTTAGACCCATAATTAGCATTTTGTAATGATCTACAAAATAAATAAAAATCGGTGGCGTACACACGAGTGATTCTGAGATATTATCTTTGATGGCCGAACGACATATCTTTTTTTAATTTCCCAATTTTTCCCAAAAATTTTTTTCCCCCCCCTTACTTTTTTTGGGCCCAAATGGGAGTCTTCGGGCTTTGGGGCTTTTGGAAAAAAGTCGTCGCTAAGGGGCCCGCCAGGCTTTTTGCGCCCAAACATTAAGGGTTTCCAATTGGGGTTTCGGGACCTTTTTAACAGTAGTCCTTTGAACAGTAGTCCTTTGACTACTGAATTTCTTCTAACGAATGGGCATCTTTCGGCTTCGTTGAATCATCCAATCACTTTCCGTTTGTTGTGAAGGAGCTGGATTTGGTGGAGACATCTCAGAATTTATCGGCGAACGACAATTCCATGAACTTAGTATTGCCGTTCACCATTGCCGTTTCCCCCCTCTCCGATCAGGTTTTTTGTCCAGTTTCCTGATCCTTTAGCAAATGCTGAGATGGCCCCTTGTTTTTCTTCTGGACATAAAAAGTAACTTATTTTTTGTGCCCTTCCCCTTTTAAATTCAATGGGAAAAAACAATTATTCAAATTATCGTTTTATGTTTGGGCGCGGGAGGAAAATAATAAAAGCCAAAAAATTTTTTGCTTATTTATCCTTGAAAAAAAAATTTTTTTACATTTTTGGGGATTTTTGTTTTTTTTTTTTCCCTTTTCAAAATTCAAAAATTTTTTGCTTTTTATCCTTAAAATTTGATTTTATTACATGGGGGGGTTTTTTTTCTCCCTTTCAAAAAAATTTAAAAATTTAAATAGTATATGATTATGTAGGGTCAAGAATTTTTGGGAAAAAGTACACAAATTCACTTTTCCCATAGCCCTCAAGCAGTTCTTAATTTTCCTTTTTACGTAAAAAAAAAATAAATAAATAAATAAAAAAACCACCAAAAAAGCCTTTAAAAATGTACTGGCCGGGGGGGCCAGGGGAAAATTTAAAGGGCTCGATGTTAAGTGTTTTAGGCGGGGGAACACCTAACGAAGCTGGGCACAATCAATAAAAAACGGTTTGGGGTAAGAAAACTTCACCCCAGATGGCCAATTTCCCAGGTCCGCGCCGACACTGGGGGGCCCAACCGTTTCCCGGGGCGGTATACTTTTTTGATAGCTGAGGCGCTGGGGAGGAACGTTTTGTTACCCGGGCCAAAGGGGATATGAAAAATTTTTTAAAGGTTTGGGTTCCCCCGAAGCGAGCGGAGTGGCTCTGGGCGCTGACTTTGCCGTCGGAAGGTTCAGGTTCGATCTTCGGGCCGGTCATCCTAACCGGGGCTTTTCCTGGTTTCCCTCGGTCATAAAGGGGAAAGCTGGGAAAGTTTTAAAAGGCCCCAAAAATTTCACGTTTTTTCCCAATCACATAATAATAATAATAAAATTTAAAAATAAAAATTTAATAATAATAATAATAATAATAGTAATAATAATAATAGTAATAATAATAAATAAAAAAATTTAAAAGTAATAATAATAATTTTTTATTAATTTTTATTATTTTAATTTTTTAACTTTTTTTTAGTTTTCGGGGCCAGATAAGTCAGGGGCTTATCATCCTTTCCATACAACCCCATACAATTTAAAAAAGATCCCCAGATTAATATAGACGATACCTTGATTATTTTATTATGTCAGTTAATACATATAGTTCATCGCATAAATAGAGTTAATCAGATTATTTTTAATTTAAAATTTAAAACATTATCAGAGAGTTCGATACATGCATATAGTTCTTTGATACCTTAGAGTTTTTTACACACTGTTGATGGTTTTTCAAAACCCTAGGTTTTTTAAACCCGCAGCCAAGTTTCAATTTTCGCTATATTCTTTTTGGTTGAGCTTGGGGGTATTTTTAAATCTTTTGGTATTTGGTTTTCATATTTAGGTATCAGGTATTTAAGAGTTCTTTTTTCCCTAACTTTTTACATTAATGGTATTTGGTACTTTGGATTTCTTGTTTTTTATCCATTTGGTGCATTGACTTTTTGGGAAATTTTTTAATGTTTTTTTCCGGGGTTATATTAAAGGGGCATGTAGAATCCCGTAGGTGTGAGGGGGTTATAAAAACCCAAGGGCCCCCACTACTGAGATTTCTCTTCTTGATTATTTTTTGCACTTTTAAATTGTTTTTTTTCCAATTTTTAAGTATTTTGGCAACCCCCAACTTTGACACTATATCTCAAAATAACAAAGGGATATATGTAATAATAATAATAAACCAATAATAATAATAATAAAATTACGCCCTTTGGAAAGCAACGGGAAAACCCACACTGATTAAGTCCTCCCGAGAAAACCGGGAAATTAAACGTTTTAAATTCCGACTATGGAGGGGAAAAGTACCAAAAAAAGTTGTTTGGGAGGGCCGGACAAACAAAATTTTTCTTAAAAATTTAAAAAATTTTTTTTGAATAAAGCACAAGACAATATACTACTGGCATTTTTTATAAAAAGTTAAGATTTTTTAAAAACTACATCTATGAATTTTTTAGAATATTTTTCACGTTTTTAAAAAATTTTTAAATTTGGGAACCTTTTTTTAATTTTTGGGTTTTTTAAAATGTTTTGAATTTATCTGTTATTGAAATTTTATAATGTTTTGGGAAAATAAAAAAAGGGTTGAAATTTTTAGAAAAAACCAATTTTTTTCCCCCCTAAACGCCCCCAAATTTTACTTCCCCAAAAGAAAACAAAAAATTTAAACCATTATGTTAATTGAGAGTTAAATTGTATAGGCTCAATTTAATAATGCAATTTGCAATACAATGATAATCCTAATATTTAAAACATAAAGATTTTTCTCTCAGAAAGCAATTTGGAAAAATTTTTAACTAAAAAACCAAATTTTGTGACTTTTTTTTTAAATAAAAAGGGAAAAAGGGAGATTAAAAAGTTTTCTATTTTCACCGATTTGAATAAAACTGATGATAATAAAAATTTTTAAATTAATTTGAATAAATGCTCATCGGGCCTTATTTTTTCCCGTATTTTGTTCTGCGGGGTTGGCAATCGATCGGGTTTCAAGGGCATGGGGCAAAAGGTGGATGGAGGTTATAGTTATTTTTTACGGGGCCAAGACGGCAAACATGCACATTGCCACAGAAAATTATAAATATTTCACAATGAAAAATTTTTATTTCTCTGGGGCTTTGGTATGTTAGTCCCTGGGAAAGCTTTTTTTCTTAAAATTTTGAAAATATGTTTTTGGGTAATCACGTTGTGATCCGCTTGGTTTTATTTGCCCCAAAGTGTATTTTTTTAAAGACAATGCTTCTGAGATATTCCTTTTAAAAAAAAGTTAAAAAAAAAGAACTTAATTTTCAAACTAAATTTAAATATATTGAAACTAATTTAACAAATTGGCAAATATATTGAAATAAATTGAAATATTTAGAAAAAAATAATTTTCGTGTATCTTAAACTACCGGTTAATTATGTTTTCGACGAAATCAATAGGAGTTCGAAGACAGGGGAAAATATTCCAAATTATTGGGGGACAAAAACAAAAAAATTTTTGGGTTTTTTTTGTTTGGGGGGTTTTTAACGGCCCGGGCATATTTGGGTCGACTGGGGGAAAATCGCAGTTCGTTGTTCACAGACAAATAGAAGTACGGACGGATAGAAAGAACCTTTTTTCGCCATTTTGATTTGCGGTATAAAGGATCCACAAAACATGAATTCCAGCTACACCACGTGATGGAGGATTTTTTTAAATTTAGCAACTGAAGTAATCCACTTTTTTTTGCCCGGGCCCCGTAAAAGGGGGTTTTCTGCTGAAAATTTCCGTTTTTCGCGCAGCTTACCTTTTCTCTCCTCCAGGATAAAGCAAAAATGGGGCCTAGCTCACACAGTAATTGGGTTTTTCTTTAAATTACCCGGGGTTTTAATACAGATAATCTTGAGAGATGTCGCTTTTTCGAAGAGTGCAATAGTTTTTTTATCAACATTTTAACTTTAAGATATGAGCACCCCTGACTGTCTGAGATAGAACGTCAATTCTATGTGATTTGGATCGAAAGTTGTTCTAGGGGGGGAGTGCAAAGAGCAAACCAAAACGGAACTGTCGCCGGGAATATTTCCCCTCGCTCTTGGGGCCCTCATTTCCAAAAAGCAGAAAATGGTGATTTGTTAATTGTCGGGAGTACCCATTTTATCCCTATTTCATTGGGCCGATTTGTACATAATTTACTCGGGAACGAACATTTCTGGTTATCACATTTTGTGAAATTTTTTTTGAAGGCCGCTTTTCAACATCTTGGTCATACAGCAACCACTGTGATTTTTTTAAATTTTAGGGGAAACTGGAGGGGCACAAAATAACAAAAATAAACACACACACAAGTCCATTACCAGACGGATTTGAAACCCCCGACCCCTTAGTCGGGGCAGATAAGGCTCTTTTAACCTTAAGACCTTGGGGGTTTTAGGGGGCATCAATAACTCCTGTTGCTATCATTTATTCCGAATTCAACTAATGTTAGTAAATGAGTAATTGTGGTTATTCTGGGGTTCAAGGAAACGTGCACTTATAGTACCAGTGTAAATAAAACAGAAAAATTTCGTCTTGTATTAGACTTATAAGAATGTAAATAATACGGAAAAATAATTCAGGAGGAGTAAGTTGGGGTTATTTTATACTTTATGTGTCTTTTTTAATGTTTTTTTAAAGGGTTTAACGAACATAATCCTAATGAAACTCACAACCACATGGTCAACTTATACATTTTTTGCATTATCAAATTTTAAAATGTAAATATTTCGTAATTGTTTAACTTGAAATTTATGTGATAGTCTGTTAATTAAGGAGACTTATATTAACAAGAAGTCAAACGACCTCGAGATACACGGGCAGAGAACTAAGGCAGTGGTTTCCCAAATCTGCGGAAGGAATGGGTGTTTTCAGGGTTTTTAAATTTACTCAAGGAGTTTTTTGACTTCCCCCAAAAACCCAAATGCTCCCTAATCTTTCCCAAAAACTGGGACTGTGTGTGTTTATTTTTGGGGAACCCCCGTGCGAACCCCCATTTGGGTAGTAAATTTTGGTCTCCACCTTTTGGCCCTTAGTTCCCCGGGGTAGTGCAGTTTTATAAGGGGGGGAGTTTGGGGGCAGGGCCGAAAGTTACGTCGACTTGGGGGTTCCGAAAAAGGGGAAATTTCCCCGCCCCAGCCGGTGGGGCTTTAAGCCCGCGTGTGGGGGTGAGGCCAAAGGGGGAAAGAGTTTGGAAGGAAAGGGGGAAAAGTAAGGGGAAGAAAACGGTTTTGATCCGTGGCCCGTTTGTTATTTGGGACCGCTTCGGCATTTTCCCCAGTGTTGGCGGAGAAACTAATCAAAAAATTTTTTTAATCAAAACTACCGGGCCGGAATTCTCCTGACAGCGGCTGGGTTTTGACAAGACAAGATGATGATGATTTGAAAAACCCGTCATCGGTTGGAATCGAACCCCAGGACCTCCCCCTTCCCGAGGCACCCGCAGTAACGTCTAATTAGCCCCCGAGTAACCTTTTGGGTGGGTTTGGAAGGGTTTTTTTTTGGGCAGAAAACCAAAAATTTGATAGCCCCCCCTCGAAAAAAAACTAATTTTCCAAAGCATGGGCCATTTGGTAAAAACTCACTTTTGTTTTAAAAGGAAATTTTTGTTAGGCTTTTAAAACCCCTTTAAAAAATTTTTGAATTTTAGGGAAAGAAAGGGGGTTTTGAAAAAGGGAATTTTTGTTTTTTAAAAAGTTAATTCTTTTTGGTCCCTTCATTCATTTTGAATGACAGTTTTTTGGTTAGTTTCGTTGGGAAAAAAATCCCGAAAAAGAAATGATGAGTTTCCCAGAAGATTTTTTACTGCTCATTACAAAAGCATGTTTAAATTTATTTTATCTTTAAAATGTAATTGTGATGATTTTTTTTTGGAGGATTAACCCAAAACGTCATTGGGAAAAAAAAGGGGGTGAGATCGTGAATCTGGGTTGGGAAAGTCGGGCTGGACAAAATTTTGTCTAACTTTTTGCATTTCTCAAGGTTTTGGAAACGGCTTAGAAAATTTGGGAAGAGTGCTGGTCTTTTTTAAAAAAGGTCGTAAACTCCCGGGAAAGGGTCGTGGTCCATTAAAGAACACGACGGCCCCGAACCTCATTAGAGATGGTGCCTTATTTTTTCGAAAGAATTCAAAAACATATGGGTTTACTTTTGGACTTTAAAATTTGACTTTTTTGGAGGAAAAATGCCCCCAATCTAAGAAATCATATTTTTTTATTAATTATTTTTTTTTCATTATGTAGTCACGCTTACATTTTAATTAGTTTCTCTTTAATATTCCCGGGTTTAATTCCCTTATTCCCGGCCCAGGTGTAAATTTTAATTTTTTTAATTTATAATTTATTATTACAGAATGCAACAAAGAAACAAAAATTTTAAAATTAAAAAATTATAAAAGGGATTCAAAAAAGTTTTAAAAAAAAAAAAACTGGGTTATAATAATGAATATATTTTATTTGGGTTTTTAACTTATGGGGGAAAAAAATTTACAATGTTTGATGAAAGGGGATTTTGGGGTTATTCCATGTCCCCGCAAATCCGGGAAATATTTTTCCCCCGCCCCCAAGTCCCAAATGAATTCCCAAATGGGCTCTAGATTATATACAAACCGGATTGGGCAAAATTCAAAAATTTAATTTTTTAAAACATTTGGAAAATTTTTGCTAAATACATAAGTTTTCCCAAAAACTCAAAAAATTTAATGTATAAATAATTTTTGTCTTTTTTATTTTTATTGCAAAATACTTAAATTTCCCAAATTTCAATTAAAAAATAGTAAAATTTACAGTCTCACAAATTTTTGAACAAAACTTTTTTAATGTATTTAGCTGTATGAATATAAGGATGAATATGAATAAAATTTTTTGTATGAAAAAAATAAAAAAAGCTCAACACAAAAAAAATGGAATTTCCTTTTAAAAAAACTAATTTTTTTAAACCCAAAAAACCGACAAAAAAAACCCCTTAGTTGGAAAAAAAATAAAAACCTGCAAAGGGAAAAAGGCCCTTCAACTGGGTGGATGAACATAAACTAGTTATAAGAAAAAACCTTTTTTTTTTGTCGGGAAAAGCCCAGCACCCTTTTTAAAAGATTTAGATTTATCATTTTAAAAAATTTAAAAGGGAAACCAAAAATTTAACCTGAAAAGGCTTTTTTTAAGCTCACTAACCCCGGGGTCAAAAAAAAAAGACTCTATTCATTTTTAAACTATCTTTTTTATTCTGTATTTAAAAAGTTTTTTTTTTTAATATACCCCACTTTATATTTTTAACTACATCTCCAAAATAGGGTCCCAAAAATCAAAAAAACAGTTTTTTAAATACAAAAATTTTTAAAAAGGTATTTAAAAGGAATATTTAAATTTCTGTCCAACTCCCCGTTTCAAAAAAATACTTCCGTATGCAATTTTAAATAATTAGCTGACAATCTTCTTTTTAGAGGTCTTAAATTTTGGGGGACAGCTTGGGTAATTTTTAGTGTGTTGGTTGGATTCACAAGCACTTACCATCTCTTATCTATTCTCTGAAAATGAAATAGGATTTATTGTGCTCACGTCAGTCTTGGGTATATTTTTTCTAGGTGAGTTTCCATGAATCGTTATGCATTATTCTATAAATCATTATATTTAACATACTTGAATATTTTTTAATTTTAAATGAAAAATTTATCATTTACAAACAAAAAATTTGTAAAAGCATAGGGTAAAACCTTTATTATTGATGTATAATGGGTTTGGAAATGTTACGAAGGCGACTTTTCAGAGACTCTGGGTTTTTCACTTAAATGGGGTTTTGAAAGTTTTAAAGTGCTTTTCAATTTTGAAATTGACATTAATTTTTTTAAAATCCTTTTATTTTTTATAAACTGACAATCCAAATAAAATGGAAATTTTAAAATAAATTTTCCCCGCATGTTTTATTTTAGATTGTCCCGGAAACTTCAGTAATATTTTAAATACGTTGACATATTTTAATTATTAGATAAATCTTAATGATTAAATTATTTTATTTCATACAATATTGTAGGTGACTGACCGTTCTCTAGGTTATTTATTCAGTACTCACGGGCAGATGCCCAAAAAAATAATTCCCCGTATGCAGTTTTTATATTTGTTTCAGTCATGAGTCTGTTGGCATTATTCACAGTGGGAAGTTTTCACAACGAGCTGAGTAAGGAATCTGCAACTTCGAGAGGATATGTTTATCCCCCAACACATGAACAACGGCCTCCACCATATCCACCAGGAGTGTCGGTGGTGACTTACGGAGGATATCCCTACGGACAACCACCACCATCCGAACAACCACCACCATTTCAACAACCTCCACATTCCAACAACCACCACCATTTCCCCAAACCCTCACAAAGATGCAAAAAATACAAATAAAGACTTCACCTCCCCGGCACAATGGATGACTGGGCCATTTCTAAATAAAATTCCCGCCCCTTGTCCATTAATGAGTCAAATAATAATGCACCGTCAAATAGATTGTTCTGAACATGTTCCGCATTAAACTAGGAGCAAAGTGTTTATTTTTGGGCCCCAAACCCCCTTTGGGGGAAACTACATACCAAAAAGTATTAAAAAGTTTGGAAGGCCTTTACGACGGTTTTTTGGGCCCTAGGGGGGCAAAACTCCAGGGAAAAACATTTTGAAAAATTTTCAGAACATGTAATGATCCATCATTTGAGACAAAATCCCCAGATGCAACTTTTCAAAATTTACAAGGAATAAGCTTTATACCCATTAGAAGGAAATTGGGAAAAAAATTTTTCAAGTCAAAATTAAAAAAAGAATTATAAAGGGTGAAATTTTTTTAAAAATTTAACAAATCCCGGGAGAACCCCGAAATTTGAAAAAAAAAACAAACGGGATCAAACGGTCCCCATTTAAAAATATAAATTGAAATAAATTGGAATTTTAATTAAAATAGAAGAATATGGCCATTGTTGAGCTGGGGAAAAGAGATTGTAAACATGTTTTTTAAAATTGTAATAAAACGCAAAAACCGATTTGGGTGGGAAAAATTGGGGAAAAAATGATTAAAAACGGGGAAGACGACAAATTATTTCAACCCTTTTCGCATGTTCAAGCAAAAGTATAACATAAATTTGGGAAAATTTAAAAAACTGGGTATAAAAAAAATGACGCCTTTAAGAAAAGGAAAGCCCTTTGGGAAATTTAAATTAAGATTAGCAAAAGGGGTGGGAACTGTTTTTTTCCAAAACTTTTTTAAAACTGAAAATTGTTTAAAAAAAAATTTAAAGGGAGGGCAGATGGTTAGGAAATTTTAGAGAATGGGTTTGTGTGGGGAAATTTGGGGCCCTGTTTAAAATTTTTTTGAAAAGGGGGATTTCAAATAGGAATTAAACTGTGATATTTTTGGAATTTTTAAAACAAAAGAAAAAAATTGGGGGATTTTTTTGAGTAAAAAAAATTTATTAAAATTAGATTTTATTATTTATTGAAAAAATTTAACGCTTTGGGCATCTCGTTATAAGATACAAAAAAATGATTTAGATCGGAACAACCCCAAATTTTTTTTGAAAAGAAATTGATGTGCAAATTAATTTCGGACAACGTGTTTGATGAAAAAGCGAAAAAAAGTTTTTTTTTTTTTATTCAAAACCGAAAGTAACCCCAAAGAGTACATGCAATTTTATCAAACGGCGACGGACTAGCAATGGGTAATATAATTTATGGGACAAAAGCGGTTTTGGTTTTTAATTTGGTTTTGAAGGGACAGCGAGAGGAGGGAAAACCCACCCCCACGCATTAAGAGCTGGGGGCCCAAAAAAAGGGGCACGTGTGTGTGTGTGTGTGTTTTTTTCAGACATTTATCTGAAACCCTTCCGAGTTTAAAAGAGAAGAAAACCAAATTTTTTTGAATAAAATTAAATTAAGATATGGTCAAAAAACGGGAAAAGCATTCGATGTGGGAGTGAGGTTTTATATTGTTTTTGTTTTTATTTGGTGAAAAGACTTTTTTGTGTTTCGTTTCTTTGGATGTTTATGCTTGAGGGTTACTGTGCACCCCGTGGGGAGGGAGAGATGGTGAAATTGTTATCAAATGATGAAAGGAGGAAAAAACCCGAAAGAGTAAAAAATGAATGGGAAAAAAAATATTGTTCATTTTTCCAATTGAGGAAATAATCAATCTTTATTTTAAAAACCCCAGCACGACAATCCAGTCACCCGCGATTCCTGTATGGGGCTTACCACGTTATCCAAGGGGCAGGTTATGAAAATTTTTGGGAAAACCATTTGCTAAAAGGGGGAAAAAGATAGGTTTTGATTAAATGAGTACAAAAAATGGCACCCCAAAAGTCTGGGAATTTCCATAATATAAGAGGAGGTTGGGCAATAGTAGGGGGGAGAGAGAGAGGGAACTATTACATTTGGCGGCCTTACGCGAGGCCTGGATAGCCCGGGGAAATAACCCCTTTGGCTGCCCAACGTGAGGCCAGGATAGCCGGGAATTATTACAATATTAAGCCTCTATAAATCGACTTGTTTAATTTGGTTCCCTACTTTTCAGCGCAAATTTTGGGACCGAAAATTTAAATTTTTTATTTTTTAAGCCCAATGATCAACGTTTTTTTGAATGGGCCCCATTGCGAACTATCCCCCAAGTCCCTGACTAACGTTATGGCAGCTATAGCTAAGGCCGTAAAAAAAGCCTGGGGGAAATTAGGGGGACCAGTAGTTGGGGGAAAATGTGCTGAAAACTAAAGGGTTTTTTTCCCGGGAGAGACCACGCCTGTTAACTGAGGTAAGAATATCGACCTTTAATCTGATTTTATACATTACTGTTGGGTTTGCTTTTTTAAACAAAATTCTTATTTTCGTGATTATAATTGGCATTGATGATTACGTTGGCATCTTCCGTTACCAACGTAAAAATGTCTTAGACAAGGATTAAAATCCCATTTCTTTAACATCGGTCGAACACCATTCGTTTGTTGTTGTTTTTATTGGTTGATTGGTGATTCCGGGAGCATCAACTGCTAACGTGGTTATTCCGACTAGTGCATGCTTTTGCTCGAAGATAGCGTGATCTTCCTAGCGAAGGTGAGATCCGGTGCGGACTTCAGGGTGGGGTTTTCAACCAAATATCTCCACAAGCGGGGCATCGCCAGCCGACAAGTCAATTCCCCGTCTTCCCGGCATGTGTGGTAGTGTAGTGCGTAAGTGTAAATGTGTGTAAGGGGTACGAAAGAACAAGGAATGGAAAGGAAAGATCGCGCAGGTCCGTGGCCCCTTTGTTAGGGTACTGCTTCAGTATTCGCCGGAGTATTCATCGGAGAAACCATGGAAAACTACCAATCACAGCAGCCGGCCGCTAGAATTCTCCTCCAGACAGAGACTGAATTTGACCTATTTAGCAAGTGTGCCACCATCGGGACTGGAACCTAGGATTTCTGCAGTGACATCAATTGATGCCCTGAGCCACCTCTCCCAGTTTGAGATCTTCATGAGGTCTACCTGTTCACTTTCAGGCGAACACCAGCAGCACCCTAGAATATAGGCAAAGGCCGTATGTGAGCCTTCCTTCCGAATCTGTCTTCATTGCCATTCTTAAGCTGGACCAATAGCCTGTCCTAACAAATCAGGGAAAATAGGACAAATAATTGATAAAGTTTTGAAATTTTGTTAATATATTCATTGAAGTGTAGAAAAAAGAAACATACAAGTTTTCTCCCCTAGAGGGGAGTGAAACCCAATTCCACCCCCTAGAATTTGCAATTTTACTTTTTTTTCAATTTCAAGACAAATGATTCGTTTTTTATGAAAAGTGTTATGAAAAAAAAACATTTCTCTTGTAAGGAGTTTTAAAATCTTTTAACAAATACTGTCTTGGTCGAACTTTGGTTATTGCCACCGTTTGCTTTACACCGGCCTCTCTCTCTGACTTAACTATAGGCATAGTGCAGCTATGCACGGTTTTGGATAAAAATTCGAACCGACGAAAGTCATGGGTATACCTTGGCCAGGAGAGTATAATGGTTTAGCGATCACGGCTATATCGACGCCTGGCATTCAGGAATGAAAAAAACAACCATTCAACCTTTTCTTGTACCTCTCTGCTTGGTAATAACGTTAAATAAGAATTGTTTGTATTGACAAATATGTTTTGTATTGTTATCAATTGCAACGAGACACGGTTCATGTGAGAATAAGAGATCTTGAAGAAAAATATATATATTACAAACTTAATGTAGAAATGTAAAATAGGGAAGAATCAAACGATAAAATGCGAAATTCGTACAAGTACGAAACGTAAATCAGGGATATCTTTGCTAAATTGCAGTTTACGATTTCCTTCGTGTTCGCTCTCTAACTAAGATTGCGACGGCAACAACAGATCGATGTTTAAAAACATTTAATTTGAGAGGGACCGTGATTATTAATTTACAATTTAGATAGTAAAACAACAATAAGAACCATTTTAAAAACTGATCCTGAAAGACTGACCTCTGGTCATTCAAGGCTCAATTTCCTCATTTCGCTGATAGGACGT
The DNA here is from genome assembly GCA_964035755.1 of Teleogryllus oceanicus. NCBI lineage: Eukaryota > Metazoa > Arthropoda > Insecta > Orthoptera > Gryllidae > Teleogryllus > Teleogryllus oceanicus. Next base: position 91,956,851 of record CAXIVR010000004.1, read on the forward strand.
CACGGGAAGAAGAGGAAGGCCCTAAGCCTATGGCGCACGCGTTACTTCTTACGCTTTTGAATTTCTTGAAGTTTACAAATGGCGAAATATTACATTGATTTCAAAATATGTTTGCATAAAGCATAAAAATATCATGCAATAAAGCAGCAAAATATTTTTTTATCTCAAAGAGTACTTCCTTAATAATAAATTTCTCAGCACATGCAACAAAATACTAAATCTTAATTTTTGTATTTTTGTTTAACCTTGTTTTCAAAATGCTATTTTTTAAAAATTTAATGTGCTAAATTCTACCATCACTAACCATTAGCTAGGCCAATTTATATATATATATATATATATATATATATATATATATATATATATATATATATGTGTGTGTGTGTGTTGTGTGTGTGTGTGTTGTGTGTGTGTGTGTGTGTGTGTGTGTTGTTATATATTTTCTAACACCACCACCTACCGTGGCAGTCGTCGGAAAGAATGCTCTTTCGAGCTTTGAATATCTCAGGGGGCAGGATCTTTAGGGTGTGAGAAAACACCCAGAAAAGAATTGGAAAACAGTAATAATTTTTAAAAAGTACACAAATCAAACCATTTACACTGTCAAAAAAATAGGAGAAAAAAATACCAATTGTTAACTGCCTATGACGATGAAAATCCACCTGTGGTAATACTTTTAAAAAAATGTCCCAAAAAATATATTTTTATGGTTTCACTCTTCGCCTAGCTAGCGATAATTTTCCCTTTTATAACACCCGTGCACGGAGTTCTTGTTTGACCAATATTAGTGAATGAAATTTAATTTTTCCTACACTTCCTGAATTGATTTACCAGTACACATTATTACAGGTCTTACTGCTATTCACAACAAATTTTCCTCACAACAATTACATTACAAACTGAGGAAACCAATTAATTATCTTTTTTAAGCCGAATAAATGTCCCAGGCGTACGAGGTTATGAAATACTTTGCTGTTACTCAATTTTAAGGCGAACATGCAAAATTAGTATTCTGGGTTTTTGGTGCTAACACACTAGTTAACACAACACTAACACAACACGCTAGTTCCTGTTCCAACTTCGTTTTATGAAATTTGGAAATTTTAGCCGTGCGCCACTGCGTTCCAGCAACGTAGCCCCCTTCGATGCTGCGCTGAAGGCCATCCGGTCTCCCTTGCGCCTGCCACCAGATCCAGGACCAGCTTCTTGCGCCCCCCACCGATCCCGACCAGTCTCTTAACGCCCACCACCAGTCCACGTCGAGTCTTAATTTTGCCCCCCTATCTTGGCGAACGTAGCGTATTGCCAGTCTCTCCCTGTGTGCAGTTAGCGTGTCGTCTCACTAATGCTTTACAAAAACTCGCACAGTTCCGCAACACAGCCACTATTCTGCTTGTTCATTTTTAAGTCTTACAGCAGTCTCATATAATGTTTCTTACATCCGTAGCCTCGTATCATCACTTTCCCACTTCCTAACGTCTCAAGAACTACCGCTTCTCCCTAACTATCCGCTACCTTACTCGACTTCTCACCTGGCGTCTACAAGAAGGGGTCCGCCGTTTTTGGGTGCCGGGCGTCACGGTCCAACCTCCGTCTGCCCCATTCTGAAGTGCACCGCCGCCGCGCTTCAGGTCCAACTAATAGGTAGCGCCTTTTTCGATCTGTAATCGGCGTTCTTTTATTCCTTCGCTCTCCACGTCTCCGCCGATGCTGCGTGGGCGTTGTGGGGTTTGTGGCGATGCCTCAAACGTCACAATATATATATATATATATATTTGCACGAACGGCCGCGAATTCTGGATGGAGGTCGTGACATTCTGCTAAACGGCCGAAACAGGAGAGCCCAAAAGGGCCACGGTGGCCTTCAGATAGCGTCGCCAAAGCATCATCAGCACATGCAACATGTCTCTGCGACGCTTTCGACAGCAGTCTGTACCAGTTATAATGGTTCAAGCATTCGCGGGCCAAGGAGACTGGAAGGTTGCGCGTGATGGTATAGCCTGCCCTGTCGAAGAAAGCATCATCTCCCGCTGTTGCATAGAGGAAGTCACGCATACACAACATGCAGGATCTGCACGTCTACCGCGCATTTTGAAGAGGAATGAAAGACGGTTTGCGTGTGCAGACCCCACGGCTGCGATTGGTTCCATTAAGCCGAGCTGTGCATCCTATAAATGCCAGTACGCCGACGATGACATTGACGCGGCCGGAAACATAAAAAAATCAATCAATCAAACAACAATAGCAGCAGCAAAAAAACATTGCAATGAGAGCACACAACAGTAGTCTCACACACGACGCGTAACCAAACAAGTAATGGTGCCAAATGCCGCTCTTCAGTTTTTAGTTACTTCGCGGCATAAGATGTATTTTTTCTCAATAAGCATCGGCAACTCTGGAAGGACATCATCAGAATTTAAAGCCTCCGATTGGATAACGGAAGCCCCCTCTCGCCTGTCAGCCGATAGCTGCGAAGTAGACAAATATTATTCGGAAAATACCGTAAAGTCCCTTTCTGGAGGTGCAATGGAGAACGCCACGAAATACGATGTGTGGGACCCCTTCAAATGTCCCATTAGCCTGGGGCAGTGTGAGGGGCGATATAATATGGTACCCGCTGATAGTGTTCCGCACCATGATCCTACAAATGCCAAAAAGTAGTCATTTCGTATGTATTATAATCAACAGGAGTCACAAGTGTCCTTCTGGGGGTTGATTGCATTATTGCTTTTTAATGACGATGTATATACGTGATAGAAATGGAGGCATATGCATCATTAGAGCGTTAAAAGCATGATATTATGAAAACGTCGCTTCGCCTACTCTTGTTCATTAAAATATTGTAATATATCTATATTAAATTCCAATAAGCGCAGAAATTGAAAGAACACTAGGCAGCCTAGAGCCACATGAGAGGTGTTTACGGATTTGTTAGATATCCAGGAACTCGGGAAGTCCAAAAACAACGAAATAGTTTGAATTTTAGAGGAAGTCACGCATACACAACATGCAGGATCTGCACGTCTACCGCGCACTTTGAAGAGGAATGAAAGACGGATTGCGTGGGCAGACCCCACGGCTGCGATTGGTGCCATTAGCCGAGCTGTGCATCCTATAAATGCCGACTATGACAACCCCTGCCATTCACTCCCCAGCGACGTTGGTAGAGACGCGTCTGTTTCTGGAACCTCGGCATGCGGTCATGAACAGCGACATCACTGAGTCGCTTCTGCCTTAGAGGCGACTACTGTCGAATAATATTTCTGGCGACATGTCAGCTAGAGATGAGGGTAGAGAGATGGGGTAGAGAGATGTTGCTACTTATTCGGGCGGCAGATACGTAGTCGTTTTAAATCAGTTCACAACAAGCTAATATTGTACAGTCTTATTCCGGCAATTCTCATACCACGCTCACCGATTAAATTCTCATAGTACATCACTACTTACGTTGCAACAGCTCACCACGGCTCTTAGGCTCCTGATTTTTAAAACATTAAAATATTCCGATTAGTGGCAATAATTGAACAAACACACAATTAAAAGAGATATTTAGAATATGTATGATTTAAATATTAAGCATTTTATTGTTTCGAAAATGTCTGAACACATGCATGCAAGATACTGTGTTGTTTTTTTGAATCACAATAATAATTTGAGGGTCCACAATATACTGTTTCATTTTTTATTAATAATGTTTTACTAAACGGAAAATTCATTATAGAAATGGAAATGTAAACACGTCATTTCACATTACAGAATCACATAAGTGGTGAAAATTTGAAGATAACCCCAGACTAATAAATGTTAAGTATTTACAAGTAAAACATACCCCTAAAAGAAAGAAAAAAAGAAAGAAAAGAAAAGAAAGAAAACGAAAAAAGAAAGAAAACAAAAAGAAAGAAAGAAAAGGAAAGAAAGAAAAAGAAAGAAAGAAAAGGAAAGAAAACGAAAAAGAAAGAAAGAAAGAAAGAAAGAAGGAAGGGCAAAGTAATGAAAAATATTGTCAAATGCCACATTCTCTCTCGTTCTCGTAAGCAAGAAAGGCTTCACGAGACTGCGCCCAAGAAAATTCCTTGCATCCAAAATGCGCTCGAGAAAGAGGCGTCTCGATATTCTTGTAGCTAGTGACCCTTGTTGACTGTAAGAAACCACGCATTGATCGCTCCTACTGGCCCCACATTAAGAGGGTGCCGATGAAGCCACGCATCGATCGCAAGTAACTGATCGATTGTGTGGGTGACCCTTTACCAATACCTACCTTCTCGTTTTCTGCAGTTGCCCGGTTGCTCTGAAAACTGGAAGTTGCATTGAGCGACGCAAACACGTAAGAAGACGTGAGTAGATTTAACACAAATTTAATTATTCTAAGAATGAGAGATGGTGATGACTGGTAGCTGCATTAATGAGGCAAGTTACAGATGGACGTAAGCGCTACTAAAAAAATCTTACTTCTGGTTTGTATTGCTTTTCGTAGTACGCCGGCTCTTCCGTTGTCCATTGTCCTTGATAGCGAGGACGACGGTTTCCGGCACTTGCCCGTGAACCTTGGAGGCGCTACGTGGCTTACTAAGAGCCTCTTCAAACCGCGCCACTCAGTAGCACTTCCGAGCGGCGCATCTGTTGACAAACCACTGTTTTAAATGGAGGTATTCACACGAACGGCGTAGTCGCACTGCTGTGGCTTTCGGTGGCGAACTCCCATCATCAGCTGCGCAGACGCGCGTCCGCAACACAGCCAGCAGAACACATTCTATACTTGGGTTTTCCTAGCGTGGCGGCTGAGGGTAGTATCTCCGAGATGGAATTCGGCTCAACTTTTTGAGTCATTCTCAGTCCTGCCGCTAGAGTCACTTGATATGCAGCACTGCTTGATACGATCGCGATCGTGTGACATCTTGCGGCAGGACCAAGAAAGACGCAAAAAGTCGTGCCCAATTCCATCTTGGAGATACTACTCACAGATGCTACATTAAAAAAACAAGTACAAATGGCAGCGTAGACAGTAGGCGCGCCACTGAATCGGTTTTTGCCTGCTGCCTGCCTTTCGGACCACAGGCATGTAATACTAGACTGGCAATGAACGACTTTTTGAAGACGGCCGATTGCGCCCTCCGTCATATTGCGTCACTACAGTTTCGCTTAAAGATATAATGCTATACGTCAATGATCCCCAAGAAAATCTATAAACCTACATTTTCAAGACATTGCTGTTGAGAAAAACTTAATATTAAGGAAAATAATATGAAAATAAAACAATTGATGTCAAGATTTTTTAAAGGCTTTTATTTTTTATTTCATGTCAAAAACAACACTCGTCTCAGACAGTCCCTGAGAGTCATGATGATGATGATGATGATGATGATGATAAACGCTACATTTAAAAATTGCAAGGCACGAGATCATCTCGGAATTAACTCTATGAGTAAAGGGAAACTATGAGAACCTGATTGAAATAGAAGTCAGTTGACCTCAAAGTTAATTACAATATTTGTTACAGATACAATGAATTGGGGGGTAGCATTGAAATAAATACCCTCGGTTACTTTCCTTTTTAATAATAAATTTTTTTTTCAAATATTAAAATTGTGTTTGAAATAGGGTGTTTAATTCCCCTAATGTCACAAATGCGGGCAACGAGAAGCACAACAGCAAAAATCTGATTATTATTACTGGTGCCACTAAATTGCATTTCAGCATTTGTTACGTTTCCTAAGATAGAATTTCTTGGTGTTGATGGTTTTTGCGATGCCTTCTGCAAATGTGTTAGGTGGGCTGAAAGAATGTTGGGGACAGTCTTCTTTCTGGCCAGTTAAATCCCTAAGTTATGGACAAAAATGCGAGTAAATAGGTGAAGGAAATATTGGTAGTCAGTTCTCCCTTCTAATGACGTTAATCCATGTTTTTATGAAATCTCGGATTGGGAAATTAATGAAAAATCAGAACAAAACAAGAATGCATTAGGTAGAGCTTATCTTGAATTACAAAACACATTACAGGAACATTGGCACTTTTCCAACCGATTTTAATAAGTAATTTTATCAATCTTAACAAAAATAATAATCAAGTGACACTATATCTAATAACTAAATTACCAATGACATGAGCACAAAGCACGAAAAGGTAATAACTAGGGAGCGGATTTTGATGGCAAAAAATATCGCCAAAAATGATCAATAAAATGCTCTTAAAATGCTTTAAAAATGCAAACCAATAAAAAAATGACGCAAAAAGTATTATCAAAACCAGTTCGGATGAACAACTCAAGATTACTGATGTAATCGAGGCTTCTTCCAATCGTTCGAGTGAATTCCGCTTGAAACTTCTGGTTTGGATTGTTCCTTAGCAGGGTTTTACCACCTGTCTTGAGTTAACCCAACAATCGGGCCCGGACCGGCAATGGCGCTGATATACGTCAAAAGAATTACATCACAACGGCTGCTGAAACAATGTCTATAGATATTTATGAGATGCAACGTTTGTTGCATCTCATAAATATTATTTGAAGTACCATTAAAAATGACGTTAAAATCGATGAAATCGGCAATAATACTTTAAATATGACGTAAATTAATTTAAAAAGAATTTTTAAAGTGAAAAAAAAAAATGACATTTGATAAAAACCCACGAGAAGTTGATTAAAATAAAGAAAAAGCTAAAAAATAACCCTATATAACTGACTGCAAACGAATCTGCAGTGACATAATATTGCGGCGAACGCAAGATTTTGCTTCACTAACGCTCTGTAAGATAGGACGTTGCCAGAGTAGTATACGTATGTCTAAGGACCCCTTCACACGTAGACACTGCAGCACGTTTCCTACACCACGGCTGATAGCAAAGCATTGGTTTAATGGAGGTCTTCCCATGTGCGCGAATTCACGCTGCTCGTTCGGTGGCGGACCTTCGCCGCCAGCTGCCCGGGAGAGCAGCACGGCTGATAGCAAAGCATTGGTTTAAATGGAGGTCTTCCCATGTGCAGCGAATTCACGCTGCTCGTTCGGTGGCGGACCTTCGCCCCCGCCGGGAGGCGAGCGCCACCGCGAGCAAAGCTTTGGTTTAAATGGAGGTCTTCCCACGTGCGGCGAATTCACGCTGCTCGTTCGGTGGCGGACCTTCGCCGCCAGCTGTCCGGGAGAGCGTACGCGCCACCGCGAGCAAAGCTTTGGTTTAAATGGAGGTCTTCCCACGTGCGGCGAATTCACGCTGCACGTTCGGTGGCGGACCTTCGCCGCCAGCTGTCCGGGAGAGCGTACGCGCCACCGCGAGCAAAGCTTTGGTTTAAATGGAGGTCTTCCCACGTGCGGCGAATTCACGCTGCACGTTCGGTGGGAGCAAACCATTGGTTTAAATGGAGGTCTTCCCACGTGCGGCGAATTCACGCTGCACGTTCGGTGGCGGACCTTCGCCGCCAGCTGTCCGGGAGAGCGTACGCGCCACCGCGAGCAAACCATTGGTTTAAATGGAGGTCTTCCCACGTGCGGCGAATTCACGCTGCACGTTCGGTGGCGGCCCTTCGCCGCCAGCTGTCCGGGAGAGCGTACGCGCCACCGCGGCAAACCATTGGTTTAAATGAGGTCTCCCCGTGCGGGCGAATTCACGCTGCACGTTCGGTTGGGGACCTTCGCCGCCAGCTGTCCGGAGAGCGTACGCGCCACCGCGAGCAAACCATTGGTTTAAATGGAGGTCTTCCCACGTGCGGCGAATTCACGCTGCACGTTCGGTGGCGGACCTTCGCCGCCAGCTGTCCGGGAGAGCGTACGCGCCACCGCGAGCAAACCATTGGTTTAAATGGAGGTCTTCCCACGTGCGGCGAATTCACGCTGCACGTTCGGTAGGACCTTCGCCGCCAGCAGCCCGGAAGAGTGTACGCGCCACCATGAGTAAAGCTTTGGTTAAAATGAAGGTCTTCCCACTGGGACTCTCGTCCATCCTACACACAAACCTACCGCCATTGAACCCTTCCCCTTCCACGGCGAGCGACGTGGGGAAGTACCCTGCTGCTATCGGAAGCGCACGGCAGTGTCTACATGTGAAGGCATAGACTAAAGAGGTAATTTTTTACTTTATAATGAAGGGTTTCCAACGCCTGAGCTCACAGCGGTGACTCACGAAACCTTCCCTTCTCGCGGTCGGCGGTGTCTGTGTCTGAAGGGCTGTGTTGCTTCTGGGTGGCGCCAGCGAATGGTTCCATGTAAAGGAACCAAGAGCCCCTTCCCAAGTCGCCACTACAGCGCGCTTCCTATAAACGGCGGGGCCCTTTCCACGCCGTGAAAGGGGAAGGGCTCGTGATTCCGATCCGTCGGCGACGACGACGAACAAAGGGACGCAGCAGGGGGGTGGCCCCGCGATCGGCTTTGAATTCGTTTTTCCCGGTTTCCAAAGGGCTGGGAAGGTTTCGGTTTTTTTCGCCATTCAACACGTTTTCCTACCGCTTACGCACTAACAAACAGAAGTGATGTAATATAGCGGGAGAAAGTGGCAAATATTCGTTCGAAAAACTTATTGCCGGGCCCTGAAAACGAAAAAGTGGATAAATCCAGACAAAAGAAAAATCTTGGTTAGAATCAAGTGTTGGCGTGATATGCCCGTGAACCATGATACCCTTTAAAAAGCCCGTCCTCGTCTGCCCAGTGAACGACGCTAGCGGCTAAACCGTTCTGCCGATTTCTTCAAAATTTGTATTCCGTAATGGATCTGGCGATGTCTCGGTCCCTTAAATTTGAAACCGTTATTTCAATTGGGGCGGGGGTACTTGAACCCCCTGGGACATTTTCAAAATTATCAAAGAAATGGCTCCAACGTTTTTGATTAAATTTTGTTTTTGTATACTGTGAAGACTGTTTATGAGAATGGTGTGACTTTTGGAATTTAAATTTTCGTCTTCCTACAATTACAATCATGAAGATAAGATTTTTCCTTTAATGAAATCTGTTCCTTAAAGTTAGATTTTGAAATAAGGTCACGTTCAATCTTTAGAAAATTTGAGTAGTTTTCGCGTAATTTTGTGTAAATATAGGCAATTTTTATTTGTTTAAACAATTTTTTCTCAAAGACGGCATAAACAATTGTAATTCAATTTTCACCTCGGATAGTGTATAACGTTCAAGAGTGCTATATTCCTTGAAAATTTTGACTTTTGAAAATTGGAAAAATTCAAAATTTTTTCGCTGTCTTACTACACTTACAATTATGATGAAATTTACTTTGTCGTGCTTAAGAAGAAACTTCTTAAGAAGAAGAGTAATGCTGCGCGAAATGGTGAATTTTTTGGCAGAAAACCTTATTACAGGGCCCGTTAACATTTTTCACAAATTAAAAAAGGCCCTGATTTTGATGAAATTTTGTTTTTGGATAGTCTGAAGCGGTTTTAACGGAATGGCGCAGGTCTCATGTTGGTTGAAAACCTTGATTTTTCAAAAATTTAAAAAATTCAAAATGTTTTAGGTGTTCCTATAATACAATTATGAAGATACAATTTTTTTTAACAAAATTTGTTCATCAAAAACAGATCTTCAAATAAGACCATGTTTGAAAATATGAGTATTTTTGAGTAAATAGGCGTCAAACTTAATCGACCGCTCTAAAAATCCTGCGTCTCGTGATCGTTATTTTAGAGATGTTTTGAGTCAGTTAGATGCTACGTAAGTTAGAATGTGTATAATTTTATATTTCTTCGTTTTTTTTAAATTGGAGCTTTTGTTACACGTTTACAAATTAATTTTTTATGAATTATTTAAAACCTAGTCGAAATAAATATGAAATAAAGATTGCTAGCCCTCAGTCGCCCGCTCCCAACTTACACAGTTGGATGATACATAAATGAGGATTTTCATTTATTATATTTATATTATATTTGTGTTATTCCATTTTAAATTGCGTCCTTTGTGTTACATGTGAAACCATTAGATGAGCGGTCATTGAAACTATTTAATATCCATTACTAATTGCGAAAGTACGTGCTGTTTTAATTTTTTTTAAAATGAATTGCGAAATCTTGTGTCAAACAGACATTATTAAATAATTTTTCTTAAAAAACGGTAAATTTGTTTTGATTGAATTTTGACCTTAAATATCGTAAAGGGCGCAGGAGAGAATGATGCAGGTCTCATGTTGGCATGCTCGATTTTTTGAAAAATGAAAAATATAAAAAATTTTTCTGGGTCTTCTTATAATTTCAATTGTGAAGATACATTTTTTTTCTTAATGAAATATGTTAATGAAAAACATTTTCAAATAAGATCATGATGAAATTTTTCGAAAATACGAGTATTTTTTGTGTAATTTGGCATCAAACATAGTCGCGCGTTTCCAATTTCCTGAGCTTCGTTCAGATAATGAGGCTTTTGGAAACTATTGTTATTCTTATAAAAGAAAGTAGATTGATGGAAGGTCGTACAATTAACTTCAAACTAACAAATTACTAATTATACAAACAAATTAATAATTAAAAAGAAAATTTGAAAAAAATTACTACCATTAATTTGTAGCAACATTTTAAATTTAATTTCATATTACTACCTGTGCTGCCTTGAAGAACAATGCAGCGAAGGAAATAGGCTCTACTCATATTTCCTGGCTCGCAACTCCGTCAAGATCACAGCATGTTCATTTTCTTCGTGCTCCCTGTCAATTCGGCCACTGCCACTTGTAGGCAAAGATACATTTCTCTTCTAGAAAAGAAGTTAAAATTCCCTTTGAATATCATGGACGTGATAACATAGTCATTTCGATCGAAAAAATAGCAATGTACCACTTTCCATCGTCAAAAGAGGCGCGACACTAATCGAAACTCAGCGATTGAGTTCCCAGTGAGACGTTTGTTCCGCAAATATCTCGTCCATGCACGTGCAACCCACAGGCAATCATATAGGTCCTCTGAGGTGCTAGGTACTCCACCATCTACACAAGGAGCAAGGTTTGAAGTAGTGTTATGCGTGAGTCAAGAACTTCGATATCCTCAAGCAAACATGTGACACTTCTCATATATACTTCGATTTAAACACTCACCGTTATCATGTATGGAGTTGAATTCTGCACTTTACTGAACACGATGACGTATGTGAATTTGTGCTAAATGTTGGGCAAAAAATCTGAAAATAACGAAAAATTCCGGTTTTCAAATCAAATTCCCGTTTTTTCCGGATCTTCCAGGCTCTTTCAAATTTCCGGTTTTTAAGGATTCCAGGTTCGCTGGCCATCCTGCAGGTAAAGCACCGCAACCAGTGGCTCTTTTTTTATTTTTATTTTCACATACTTTTGCGTTTTACTGCTAGGTGTGAGTGACTGGTGTAGGTACGCGACGGACCTTAGTCAGATGCCAGTTTCGGCGATTTTGTTAAGTCACTTCATTGACTCTGTCATATTAGTAGATTTGCTCGGTCTACGCCCTCAAAATATCCGAGGGGAGAGCTTGTCGTCTTTGCCCTATAGTGAGGACACGTCTATTGAATTGTTTTAGTGTTGCCGGGGCTTCGTTTGATTGAAAGGCTTGATATGCTTCATCGAATGATAGCCGTCTCAAGCATTGAGTGAAGGATTCGATATCGAGTTCCTTCCTCAGTACTTTCAGTCTTTTCTGAAATGGAGGGCGTGCGATAGCCGCAGAACTCTTTTTCCTGTAGTCCACCAGTCGCTGCGGCTAGGTGGCCAGGGGCAACACGTTTAATAGAGTGTCAGACGAAGATCCAAGGGTAGGTTCTTTTAAAAGGGGTTTTAGGAGACGGACCCTTTGTTGGAGTTTTGATCGGATACGCCTGACGTGTAAGTGCCAGCGTAGTCTCCGATCGAAAGTGACACCAAGGTAAGTTGCCTTAGGCGCCCACTTATGTTTTTGTGTTCCTATGGTGATTTGTTTTGGTGATATAAACCGCTTTGTGTGCTTGTGTTTTCGGCGAGAATAGCAGATTGCCTGAGACTTTTTCGCAGGTGGTTTTCTTCTGCCCACTTCAGCGTCAGGTTCATCTGTTTTTGTAGTGTTTTCAGTTTGTGGTCTAGGTTTATTCCTCTTGCCAGGATTGCTATGTCATCGGCGTATAGGAATAGCCGTATTCGCGGTATATGTGGTATGTCATTGACCTAAGTTTTTTGTGAGGTACTTTGTCGAAGGCTTCTACCATGTCGAGGTAGATGACAGGTACATTCTGTTGAGATCAGCAGAGTCGTATGTTGGGGTAGACGACAGGTACATCCCTCCTATGAGATCTGCTGAGTGATACATAGAGCCTGTAGTGAGGCGGAGTGACCCGGTCGGAAGGCAAATTGCTCATCCCGAATGAGGTTTCTCGAGATGGCAAGTGGTTGGATTCGCGCGAGGATTAGCCTTTCAAAAACTTTTCCCATGATAGGGAGAAGGTTGATTGGCCTGTGACTCGTCGCGAGGGTCAGGTCTTTTCCAGGTTTCGGGAGCATGGAAATACCGGCATGTTTCCAGCTTTCCGGAAAGTACCTTAGGGTGATGCAACTATTATAGAGTTGTGTGAGTTTTGAACTGATGACCGGTAGGGCCTCCTTCAGAATTGGAGGTGGTGAACCAGAGGCTCCGTGGAAACACCTCCATTTAAATTGGTGTTCTGCTAGCTGTGGCGCGTACGCCCTTCCGCGCTGCTGGTGGGGGAGTTCGCCGCCGAAAGCCACAGCAGCGCGAACCCGCTGCACCTCCAATCAAACCAATACTTTGGTACCGGCTGCGGCATTCGGAAGTGCGCTGCAGTGGTGGCGTGGGTAGGAGCCCCAGCTCTATTGGGCTGCGATGACGGCGAGGGCCATTTTGGGGCGGTGCCCACAGGTGGTCGGCAGCGCGGGGCGCTTCCTCGGAGGCCTTGTGATTCATTGTCCGGCAACCGCAGGCAAGGTGGCGCACACGGAAATTGCGGTGAACTCGTAATAGCGTGATCCCAACATAGCACTGAATACTTCAGTGCAAACTGCTCTGAGTCCAGTGCGGACTGTGCGCAAACTGCCCTATCGCAGTGGCGTAGTTAGAGGGGAGGGGAGGGGAGACACCATTTTACAGGGTTACAACAATTAGACAATTTTATAATAGGAATTACATAATTTTAATTATGTATTTAAAAATGATGTATATTAATTTAATAGTTATACATTTAAATTATAAATAATTACTAAGAAAGCAAAGAAATAATGTAAATTGAAACGCAGAACTTTAAGCCGATGGTCTATTCTTCAATGGTCAGCGTCTTGATTTCAACGATTACTTTATCTTAATGGGTGAACTTTAATTTATAGGGGGTGATAACACTAGTTTTGCCCCGGGTGATATCAACAACTATAAAAGTCGTCATTTGAAGCACATATACTCACAAATGTAAAAATGTGTACAAATCGTCAGCAATGTAAAATATTAACGACTTGAGGGTATGCCAACAAAATTACATGTGTAATTTTTGAAAGAACAAAATGAGCATAATTGTGTTTATGTCAGCTTATACAGTACTTTTAACACTATCCCTACCTAAAGTTTCAAGAAAAGAATTTTTTAGAAATTCTTTTTTTAAGTTTTCTTTTTTTTTTAATACTGCCCATATTCAGATAATATTGTGTGAGATCTACTACAATTAAAAAAAAAAAAATGTACATGTTAATGAGAAACAATTGTGGAGAACAATTTTTCAAAACAAGAAATAATTTGCATCTTCAATATTGTAGTTGTAGGACGATACCGAAAAAGAAATATGCAAACACACACACATACTACATATAAGTTTAGATATTATGCATTTAGAGAAGTATTAACTTACCTTCAGCATGTCATATTACGCTGCCTATTACCCTGATGCTACTCTCTTCTCTTGCTCCCATTCACTTCTCAAATACATACCAAGAGAAATGGTTTTGAACTAACTCCTCCCCTACTGTTCTGAGCCTATCTATGATAACTATCACTATTCTGAGTATGCCCCTGATAATCGTTTTTCTAATTCACCAAACCAAGATTTGTATGTTGCAACTACGTCTCAACTATTTACGTGTTTTCAAACAAAGCCATAGTTATTGAACATGAATTTAAAAATATTTTGTTTGCATTTTGTAAAAATAATGTAAGTTTTGAAAAATAGGTGTTTCAATTTAATAATTTTATGAAGATGCTAATATTCATAACATCAAAAAACAGTTGTTACAAGTAAAATGTAGGCTACAACTAAACCAAAATAGATTTTGAAGTTCACTTAGATTTCCATGCTTCTCCAACGACATTTTTTTACTGCTGCTAAGATATTTAGTCAAGTTTTTAATAGTTTCCTAGCAGGTAACGGCCCCTCCTGACAGAACTCAATGTCACAATCTAATGTAAATAATATTTCATAATGAGCACTTGAACACAAACTTTAAATAATGTGAATTGTATTATAAATTTTTTAATGCTTATGTCTAAGAATTTATATATTTATTTTATTTAATATAAATTGTTTTCATCAATATATTGCAATATTTATTATGTAAATTTGTACCTTTCACTACCTACCTTTCTTTTCTCTCATTGAAAGTAGTGGAAAGTTGAGCAGTAAACAGAAACCGACACATTGATTTACAAGTCATGCAAAAATAATTTAGTCAGTAAACTGACATAATGATTACAATTTTCTGTATTATAGTTAAATGCAGTATGTCATCCCAACTTTTTACTGTAATGTAATTTGTAAGAATCCTAATTTTTTTTGTTCCCTAGCCTTCTTGTAGTCTCAACTTTGACAGTTGACAACTCAATGGAATTTTTAGGTCTGTAAATATCTTATTTTATATCCCAGTATATCCTCTCACAGATACCTTGCCAAAAGAAAAATTAGAACCAATTATTTAAGATCAGAAATGCTGTAACAAATTTAATACTAAAGCAAGTCAATGTTTTAATTAAAGTTATTTTAAGTCACCAAGAAGTTATTGAATGGAAAAAGAAACACTCATGGAATTTGATCCTAGAATAAATTGATTTTTTTTTTATTTCCCCAAAGTAAACAGTATCCTAAAATATTCATTTGATTGATTTATGGACAGTCAAACTCTAGAAATGAAATCAGTAGTTCTTATCAGAATCTTGCAGTATTAAGATTCTAGCCTTTGCTATAAAATGTGCGAGAAAGTGGGGAAGTAGAAAGCTGCACTGTTCAGGCTTTGAGTAACTGTCAGATTTAGATTCAAAACTTCAGTTATTCCCATTTCACTTTTAATTTTGTTTTCACCTTCAAGCACACAAGGTTCTGAATGGGAAGAAAGAAGATGCGTGATAGAATCTACATTGCCAGAAATTTTGAAACTTTTATGTTAAAGCAGGTCAAGCTGTTTCAAGTGCGGAATTGCAACTATATTTGTGGCACCAACAATCTGAGAACAATTTAAAATCAACTCTTTCAAACTTTTGGTTTGATGAGAAAACAGCTGGTGTTTGCCCTACCGCAATTGCATTAATGCTCATTAATAAACTTTTTCTACTAGTTTAAATATATAATTTTTGGCAATTTGCCCAAAAATCAAGGTTTGTGCTAGAGGTTAAAAAAAAAACTAACAATTCTAATTAAAGCCCTAAATAGGTTGGCAAATTCAATTTACACCAAAGTTCGAATTGTAGGTGTGAATCTAAAATATTCTGCTACTAAGTTTTCATTTAAACTAATTTGTAGGAAAACTTGGAAAAGGAACAAAGAACACTTTACAAAGTCATTACAATTTATTAGGGCACATCACACACCAAAAATTTGATTAAACCTTCTGAAAGTGTCAAAATACAGAATAAGAGCAATTTTAAGAATTTTCCCATACATTCATTTTGCATATTACATTCACCAGAAAGTTCTTATTACATCACCTCATTCAATACTGGAATGCACCAATTTTCATCCCCCACCCCCACTCTCCAAAATTTCATTAATAGATATGGAACACAAATTACAATTCAAAAAGCAGTTTGAAGTGTGCGATGTTCCCCTATGTGCTATCAATAATGTACTTGCACAAGACTAGTACATCAATAAATTTACATAACATTATTGTTTTCCATGAACACATTGAAACCATTTCTATGGTTATGCTCCTAGTGAGCATTTGTCGCAACATCAAGATATTCACAGGTATAGCAATGAAAGGAACAATAATCCAGAAATCCAGTTTATTATTTTAAAATAGCAGAAGACATCGTATCTTTTCCATTCTGTCCCTAATCAGCAGGTTCATAAAATTCAAATGTAGTACCAACATATAGCAAATACAATTTGAAAATTAAAACAAAAAGCAATAAAAAAAAGTGACTGATTAACATCTCTTAAATACATCTCTTTCTGACGAGGCACTACTTAATTATATTTAAGCTTAATGAAAATTCAGCCAGCTGCAACAAAACTTCAACAAGTTATGATGCTCCGAGGAAAGTCTACACTGTATTATACCATGCAGCTGACGTTGTCGGACAGGCAGAAATTTCGAAGTAGCAGCATAAAATTTACACATCTGAATTTAGGTGGTAGAGCAAACCTTGTACAAAATGAACAGCAAACAAGTTAACATTTACTGTAGGCCAGGTTTTCTATCGAGTAAAAAGAAGTAATAAACGTACTCAAAAACAAGGTCTATGCGAGCAGCAAAGCAGCTCCTATTGAGAGCTATCGGCTATGAGCTGGTGCAGTTCCATCATCAAACACGTCCACAAATGCTCTGTTAAGGCACTAGGGCACAATAACAAGGTTGCAACTTCCTGCAACCAGTCCATAGCTGCTCCTTTGAGTTTCAGGTTTGGTATGTAACTATTAGTCTTAACTAACTTTTATCTCCAATGCTTCTAACATACAATCACAAAGCCTGAATCTTCATTACTAGTAGCACAAAACTTAAAATAAGTAATCACATTTTATGAACATGAAAGTACTCGCAGATTGAATAACTCAACCTATTGACAAACAACTTTCCCTGATTTCAACATCTACATTATTTTTTTTTTGTTTCCTTAATCTTAACTAAAAGAAAATTAAAATAAAATAGGCTCCATGCATTAGATGGATGTTTCTCAATGAACACTGCTCAATCTAACCATATCACTTATACATACTATGCATTTCAATATCTATAAGAGCCATTTGGAAAATTGCCAGCGGGCTGGAGTTACATAAACCACAAATAAAGACACTGCCCTGTGGGTTAAAAAACCAAATTTAATTTGTTTACACATTTGGACATACTAACATTCAACACTGCATATACTAATGCAGAATTGGAAATGCTGCAGAACAGTTATCTATAACCTGAAGTTTTGGAACACATTCCCTCTGTATTTCATGACCTGATGTGACAACGGCAGTGGTTTTTTGTGATTTTATTTTTATTTCATTTTAGATTTGAAATATACATGGAAATACTTTATGAACTGACAAGCTGACAACTCATTACAATAAAATTTCATTAAATCTCCCAACAAGGAAGAAACTAGGATTAAAATATTTCTGCTACAGAAATCTCTTCAATATCCCCCACTCAACCACAAGGTTTCGGTAACTTCAACTTTTTTCTTTTTTTTTTCCACAGAAAACTTGCATCAGTCAAATTTTTAGCATATGGAGTGACAGGAAATTTAATTTTCATATTTTAGTAATTGCCAAGTAAATAAAAACTTAAAAGCTAAATGAAATATTAAAGCTAAGTTGTTCTTGTAATGCAGGGATCATTTCAACTTATTACACATCCCAATGAAATACAAGTAACTATATCAGTAATCTTCGCTGGTCCACCTTCTTTCCCAGAGACATAATGGTTGGCTGTTCATGTTCAATTGGTGTGATGCCTACTGCAGACAGCATACATTTCTATGGCCATTCTTCAGCTTAAGGCGTGACTTCGGACGGTATTTCTCTAAATAGGCAAGCTGCTTGGCGTTGATAGCGCCACGACGCTTCCTGAAATGTAATAAAAAGACAATTAAACTTTTAAGGCAATAATCTCATTTGAATCTGTTTTCAAATTTTAATTCTGTGTACAGTTCTCAAGATTGATATCTTCAAATTTTGCAATCACTATTCTAATTTTTCATTAAATTTTTTAAACATTTTGTACTTAACTGCACAGCTCTTTTTATCTACCTAGTGACAAATGCATATCAAGTTGTGACATTGCTGAGAATATTACTTTGAAGTATTTCAAGTACGGAGGCAAGGCGAAATGTTCTTGACCTGACCCAGAGATGGCACTCTAATCAGCAAAAATTTATTTTTCCTGCCTGGGAGCACTTGTCATTTGTTTGTAAGACAAGTTTCAACTTTTTCTCTCAAAAATTTTGTTTATAGGCCTTTTTGCAGTAGAAGTCTTTGTGTGTTATTTGTGAAAATGGATAAACTTTAATATCGTGCAGTCGTCAAATTCTTTGTTTTGGAAGGATTAATCCTTAAGGAAATTCATCTGAAGTTGACAAACGTTTACTCAAAAGGGTCTCTGGTCCTTTCATATCCTTTTTATTTTCTAAATTGTTTTCCCAAATTTGATTTATGTAATTTCAAATTGTGGAAATTTGTATATAAGTGTGAATTATATTACCCATATATGCCTTTTTATACTTGTGTGATGGAAACTAACATGATGTAACAATGTATATAGTTTGGTGTTTAATGTTACACCATTTCCCAGACTAAAATTACTATTACTGGCAAAATTTAGGAGCTCAAAATGGTCAACTGTATTAAAGTAACTGTTAAATGAATTTCTTATGCAATGCAACTAACTTCTTAACTCATTAGCTACTTTAAGAATTTATACTTTTCACTTATTTCAGATTTAAAGAATTAGAAAATTTTTACAGAAAGTTCTTTTTTATTAATAAAATAAAAAATACATTTTGTAAATATTTCAGCTTTTTACTTCTACCATTTGCAGTTCTAGACATCAATATAATTTACTTAATATATTTATCCACTCAAGTTGAATTTTGAGAACAAAATTTATATTGGTGTGAGGAGAGAACTGTAACTCAGTTTCACTGTGGAAACTAAGGCTGTGTCCTGAGTGGGCTATAACTGCCTACATTGCTTCTCTCTCCCTGGGACACCTTTGACCTTCCCTCAAACCTAGCTGTCACCTCCTGAGATCCTCTGACAGCCCCCATAGGCACCCCGACTCTGAAATTCTTCTAAGTTTCATTGCTGGAAGTGGCCTAGAGCCGACTTTGCACTACCACCCTGCAGACTAAGCGGTCTTGGCCCCTCAGTTAGGCTGAGTCGAGCTTCTATATACAAGTTTCATTAATGGGAAGTCGTTCAGAGGCCGGACAGGTCACTCTGAGAGCACTCCGATTACGACATGCAAGTTCGGGCTCACAGCACAGGTCGCCCTGCACCTCATCAGGATCATTTGAATGTTATTCGGTCTTGAAGGGACTTTTATTATGAATGTCTAAGTGTGAAATACTATAAATGTAAAATGCATAACTAAATAATTTAGCATGGGAATTTATCAGGGATTTACCAAAAAACATACAAATGTGAAAAACATAACTGAGAAACGAATAAACAGAGTTTCACTGTATTTCAATGTTCGGTATGTGTAATAATACATTTGTATTATTAATCCATGAATCATATTTGGATCACCATTTTCATGCAGTAACAGCAAACCAAATTTACAGGAGTCTCTTCCATGCATGTACTGCAGTCATATGGTTTACCACATGTTGCTAGATGGGAGCCATAATGCAAGCACAAGGAATAAAACTATTGGCTGCAACTGGAGAGCAGTGGGTTGTAGGAGTCACACAGCTCCTCAAAGTAAATTGTAGACCTGGGGGACTTACTAAAGACAAGCAAAGACCTTTAACGGGAACTGGAACTCCCTACACCTACAATATTAAATTCAAGGAACATATTCTAAACTATATACACTAGAGAATTAATTTTTTTTTTACTGTAGTTTCCTGGCTATATTTTAAATGTTTTATCATAGGATTTTTAAGAAATTTTAATTTTTTTGTATATATGAATTCTTATTAGTAAAATATTTACACCCACATTTTTTATTATGTACATAATTTGTTTAAACATTAAGAAAATAAAAAGGTTATGATGAAAGTTTTAGTTTGATTTGGTGAAGAATGCCTAAAAGGTTTAAGTCAATAGCTTTAATAGTTCAGGAAATCATGTTCTTTATATACCAAAATAAACTTATGGGAATCAGGCTTTGAAGTTTGCCATATATTTCCAGTACATTTCAGGTCTGACATTTACTCTAATTTCTTTTTCACCGATGTCCTAGTCAGTCTGCCTTGCTTCTCCATTTCACTCCCCTAGTTTCCCTATTTCTCTCGATGTAAAATAAAAAAGGACATAATCCCATATTGGCAACATGCATTGCAAGATCAACATGCATCATATTATTGAATTTAAAAAAACACTTTGAAACAACTTTCAGATAAAATGAACACATCATTGAAAAAGCAAAACCATTTAAGATTAATAATTCACTAGAAAGTGAAAAATCAATTTTTTTTACTTTTTTCCCCCCTTGTGGGTCCCCTCAAATTAAGCAATGCCACAAACCCTACAGGGCAGTGAATAGCAAAGGTGGTAGGTTAAAAGTCTGTAAACATGAGAAATGGGCACAGTAAATGCATTGGTATTTTATGAATGTGTGGCAATTTATGTTCAAATTTAAAACTTACTATTTCCAATTGGTATACAAGAACCGTTCATTTTTCAAAAATTTAAGAAAAGACGCCACTGATGGCCTCTGATCTATTAAACTATAGAATAATTCTTGGTTTCTTTGAAGATTACAAAGCAGAGAATATGATCTGCAGTGTTTGGTATATGGCTGTGTTCATTGACCAGTACAACTGGGGCATCCCATATTTAAGGTCAACCACTCCTTACTTTTTTTTTTTGAAATTTCCAACATTTGAAATACACCAACCAACTTTTTTTAGTTAAGCTCCAACTGACCTTCAACAAATTGCTTTCAAGATGATGCTGTGATAGATTTTCTGAAATGTGGTAGTTCTCAAATTCTCAACATCAATAAAATGTTCTTTATGTAGTTTGCAACTACTTAATGCCAATGCATCAGTTTACAAGTGCTTCTTATAGCAAAATAAGGTCTCTTTTTACAAAGATTAAAAAAAAAAGTTATTAAACAATTTAATGTACTTTTACAACCAGTATTATATTTTTTTAGGAAAAAAATTTTTAAAAAAATTGGTTTTTTTTTGAAATGCTTTTACTGGAAAAATATGGCATGAATTCACTGAAAACTGTGAGGAGAAAAAAAGTCACATGGTTTTCATAATTTTCATTCCCCATTTGAAAAA
Organism: Teleogryllus oceanicus; assembly: GCA_964035755.1. Classification (NCBI taxonomy): domain Eukaryota; kingdom Metazoa; phylum Arthropoda; class Insecta; order Orthoptera; family Gryllidae; genus Teleogryllus; species Teleogryllus oceanicus. Next base: position 91,978,137 of record CAXIVR010000004.1, read on the forward strand.
CTAAAAGTCAAGATACTGATCAATCGATTGTGGGCCTGGCCATAGCAACCTACTTTCATACATACCTTCGAATGAATTCCACCGCATCCTCATATTTCATGCCCAGTTCTATAAGAGCAAGAGCCACCATCACAGGAGCCCTTCCTAAGCCTGCCACACAGTGTACTGCCACACATGAATCTGGGGCCTCCCGGAACCTGTTTTTAAGCAGCTCGAACCATTCTTCCACGACCTGCACACAAAAACCATAATAGTTTTGTCAATCATTTCAAACAAAGTAAGCACATCAAACATAGATATCCCAGGGTACCAGCAGACACCCCATATTAACAGTTAACACACCACCTAGTACGTTCAGAAATAACCAGAAGTAGTTAGTTATTAACACACCACCTTGTAAAGTTCAGGAATAACCAGAAGAATTTTCTCCACTGTCTTACAACAAAGAAACACAAAGAACTGCAATTTTACATGAAATGCTACATTTAAAAAGGGAAATTGTCTAAGATTCAGGCTTCTTCCACACACCCACATCCTCTATTTCAATGAGAGGCATTTTGATTTTAAAAAATACATGAACTAACATATAATGCATAGGTTGCTTAATCATATTATGGACAAGCTACTTTATATAAAATATAAGAAAATAAAAAAAAATAATCAACCCCTGATTTGTTATTTAAAAATTGTTGTACGAATTGGTAAAGTACAGATAAAAAGGAATTTTATCTTCACAAAGGTCCAACTTTTAAGTTGCCAGATGTAATCCAGCAAGAGTGCATTTTCAATTCACCCTCCTATCTTTTTTAATTTAATTATACTAGACAGACCCCTGCAAACATTCAGCACTTTGTAAATCAGTTTTTAAAGTGAAAATACCTTTGCACCGACTCCTAAATTTTGACAGTCTGCCCCTACTATATATTTAAGTATTATAAGCACATAGATATAAGCACATCAACAATTTAATTTCACTTAGATTTTGAGTTTCATCTACATCTGTCTACCCATGCACACTATAATATGGAGGTACCCAAAAGAGCTAAATCTGCAAAAAATATAAACAAGGAACCTAAGCATTTTATTTTGTGGAATCGTGCTTAAAGAAAAATTATTAGGGCCCCACATGCGACCCTACACATATCCCTCCACATTTCCCACACATTCCATCACATTCTTCCAGTACAGGAAGAACAGGAAAAGGTGTACTGCCACACATTTCAAAAGGAAACTTCCTGCATTCTTCCCTTTTTCTCCCATATTAAATTAAGTATCTCTTATGTACTTTATTTGTGCTGTTGAAGAACTTCTTGAAGTGATTTAATCAATTAAGTTTTCATGTTAAAATTCATATTTCATGATTGGAAGGCTTATTTAAACTAAGATTTGATAAATGGAAAACCTAATCACCTATTTTGAGATGCCAACAATTGAGACATTCGCATACAAGAGAGGACTTCTCACATTTTGGGAAATCAAGAACAGCATTACTAACATCTTATGCATCCTATAAAAATGAAATGTACTTCTCTTATTACATAACGTTTGTAGAAATAATTTTTTGTCATCTTTATGATCTCTCTTAATATATATAGTATATACTGAAGTTAAAAATAATTTCCCCCACTTTCAACAATACCTCATGACTTTTGAAGAGCAAATCACCAAAACTACATCCCTCCAGTAACTTTCTGATCAGAAATCAATGTTCAATCCTGCTAGTATCCAAATAGACCAACACAATGGCAGGATTTCAGATCTGCCACTCAGGGGGAAAATTCAAACACCATAGCAATTTGAATACAAAGTTGGCATTTAGTTACACATTGAGTAATGATTTTTATTGTATTTTTTCTTAACTTTAGAGAGGCAACTACCTACTACTCTCCTCCTCCTCTCCTGACTCTGAATCAAGAAGTTAAAAGCTTTAATATACTCTTTTTTCTCGAGTAATTTGTGGTGAATGGCATTCTAAATACAGGCGTTTAGTGAGATACAGTCTTAAATGCAAGATTTTTTCATCATCTATTGACTATTTTTTGTGATTATTCCAACATTCTGCAAGTTTGTATTATTTTCTTGTAGTGACACCTAAAATATCCATTTTGTATGGTATAAAGTCCTTGACTTCGAAAAATTTACAAAATGTTGCACATTTTTCATCGTCCATTAGCATGTGGTATTCACAGAAGGGTTGAGAATTATGAAGGTACTATTTAACATTTTGACAAAATTGAGATAAACATGTTCTCTTTTTGTATTTTGCGCATTCAATATGGTCTACCAATCTCCCTATGTCAAAGTATTAGAAGGGTACCATCTGTTTACATAATTCCACAACTAGCGCTCTGTAGGATTTTATGCATTCTATCTTTGCTGCAGCCAACAAGAAGCATGGATTATTTTTGTCATAAATAGGAAACTGTCTGCCGCTATTAAAATCTATTATATTTTATGATTTTGGCCACAGATTTTGTGACAGACAGTAGTTTAAAAAGCTATTTGAAATAACTCAAACTTTTAAACATAAAACTATTTTTCATTAGGTAGTCAAAGTATGTTCTGCGATGTTTAGAGGACATGGATTTTTCCCTCTTCTGGATACAACGAATACTATATGAACACTAGAAGAAATTGATGTTTTTAAAGAATGAAATTAGTGGTGCTAAAACAGCAAGTACTTCCTCACCCATACTTTCACCCACAATTACTCAAATTTTCCAAAAATTGTACATGACCCTTTTTCAAAATCTCAATTTAAGAAACGGATTTCCTTCAGGAAAAAATCAATATCTTCATAATTTTAGTTGTAGGAAGAAACCAAAAAATTTTTGAATTTTTGAAATTTTCAAAAAATGTAAGTTTTCAAAGGAAATGAGAACTCCACCATTCTCTTAAACGTCCTTCACAGTATTCAACAACAAAATTTAATCAAAAACTTTACAACTATTTTTTTTTTATTTTGAAAATGTCTTAGGGGCCTTCATGTAAAGTAACCCCCAAAATTAAAATATTGATTTCAAATTCAAGGGGGCCATGACATGAGTCAGATAAATTAAAGAATATCAATTTTGGAGAAATTCGTTGAACGGTTTAGCCCCTAGCATTGTTCACAGACTGACGGACGTACAGACACACTTTTCGCCCTCATTCAATTTTTCAGTGTCAGGGACCCACAAAACTTGGATTATTTCTACACCACGTGTTAAAGAGATTTTTTTCTTCTAAATTTAACAACTAGATTTATCCATTTTTCCATTACCAAGGCCCTGTAATAAAGAGTTCGGCTGAAAATGGGGACCTGAATTTGAAGAACCTGAAGGAACAAGGTTACAATAAAAATTATTTTCAATGTGCAAATAACATTTATGGCAGTTTTTACATAGACACTTTACTAATAAACCTATCAGAATGTCTTCAGGGAATATCTTATGGATTTTTAAAGTAGTAAGCGAAATACAGTATTTACAAACTTTTTTTCGTTGTACAGTGATCATTGTATGGTAAAAACTCTGTAACCTTATATTTCTCAACCTTTCAACGGAAATTAGATGTATTAGAGGTAATGCGCATTCACACAGAGCATTGTTTGTTCTTAGGTACCGATTTCCCTGTTGTGTCATCGTTCTTTTTATTGTTCTTCTTCTGATGACTCTTTTCCATTTTGTCGAATCATGAATGTTCTTGCCTCTTTTCTCCGAGCTGTCCGACACAGATTTAGTGATTTAGTTTGGGCACATCGACTACTAGTGTCATTACTCCCACAAGTCTAGTGCATTTATAACCTGGGAGGTGGCAGTGTGCCCCCACTAGAATGTAAAATTCGGCACCGATGTACACGTCAGCTCATAGGATTTCTCATTCCAGGTATCTACACCAGCAGAGTACCATCTTAGCCGGGGCAAGCTCCAAGCTGCTGACTTGTCTCCCGATGTAAGTTGTAGTGCCTCTAAATGTGTGCGTGTGTGCGTATGCATGCGTGCATGTGTAAGAAGAGAGGATGAGTGAAGAATGTGGAAGGAAAGATCATGCGGTGTGTGGCTCATAGGACTCCAGCCCGTGGTTGAAAATCCATCGGGAATCGACCCTCAGAACCTTCCTGTCAGAGACATCAGTGGGAAAAGTTGTTGACCTGAGCCATCTCAGCCGGTCACAGAGATCCTTGTTTCCTAATGAGGAGCCTTCATTCTTCCTTGTGTTACCAATTGATACTCTTCCAAAAGGATACTAGAAGTCCAGGAAACTTATCAGTCAAATCGTTATGGAACATCAATGTCTAATACTACTATATTTATATTCCAGAGACTTCTTTGAATGTTACTTATTACTGAATAAGAGATGTAACAAATACATCTGATGTGGTTGTGATGACCCATATCAAAACTAAAATTCCAACTTCAGTTATTCTCGCCACATGACACCAAACCAAAGCAGGAAGCGGAAGATCGTCGCGCTGGGAAAGGGAGTGCCCTGAGGAAACATGTTGACAATTCCGGACACAACTTTCCTTGACAAAGGAAAGCACTTTCAGAAACCCCCCAAAATCATATAAATACAGGGCGCACGAGACAATAACAAACGGAGAACTCCGTGCCGTGTCTCCGCCCCCAGTCATCATTTCTGAGTGCTGTGCCTTCGCCATTCAAGTTCGACACCAATTCCACTGCCATGAACCAAGACGCCGCTACTCCTGCTATACTCCAGGCTGGGACATGTGCCATGGCAAGCAGTTGACGTCATCACGAGTGCCTCTCGACCTCCCTCCATCTTCCTATTTTTCCTTTCTTCTCCCTCACACTCCTTTACTCAATCCCCCTGCAAGTAGAATGGGTGCGGTCATTTCCGAATAATAAATTCATTCACAATGAACATACTCTTACTCATTTCCCTCCACTTCTCTTCCTGACCACTCAGATCATTCAACGTGAAAGATCTCCTGTGTGAATTATGCTGAAATTAGCATTCGCACAGGAGGGACATCACATCTGCTGACAGCGGTTAATTCGCGCGAGATTAATTCACATGGTACTAGTGTTGGTATTATCAACGCCTCATTTCCCTCTCATCGAAGTTTCAGAAAATGGGCAGGTCACCTATTTTAAAAGATCAATATAATATCAGAATGGATTATGATACATTAATGAAATTTACAGAAAAAATAATAGATGGATGAAAAGAGGAAATGGAATAAGTCAAGTCTTTTTGATTTTGGGTTTAGCTCCCCCCCTTACTGGACACCTCCATTAATGAAACTTCTAAATATGAACATGCAAGATACAAAATTTAACCATTTGAGTGGAACACTCTTTTATATTCTTACACCTTTGTAAGTCAAAGCTGATCGATCACTAAGGGTAAAATCCATGCAAATGGTGCCCTTACAATTTTGAAAACTTCTAAAGTGGGATTTAAATTCCCATTTCAGGTTGTTCTAAATATGCTTAAACTAAGAACTGAATAAAAATGAGAAGCAAGAAACTTTTGTATTCACATTACTTTCATTTTAAAAATCCTTATTTTAGATGGCAGAGAACAGTTTGGGCATTTTTTTCTAACGTAGTATACTTTTCAAGAAAATGCAGATTCTGAAATCAGTAAGTGAATTAATATCTTAACCACATGGCATATCCCTCAGGATTGAATGCGTTAAACTCCTGGGACATAGGCATTATAGGTATACTTCAAAGTGTAGTAAAACAAAAACTATCACATCAGTTTGAAATTGATTAAATATTTTAGTATTGTCTTTTCTCTTTAAGTCTGTATACATTTTATAATCAGTTCACTTGTAAAATTGTAGTGAAAATAGAATTGTAAGAAACAAGTTCTCAATTTTATATTTTAGCAGCACGTAACAATGTTACAAAATATGGGAGGAAACAGTAAACTTTATCTGACAACAATACTTGTGCACTATAATTCTATTTTGTGGAAGTTCACATCTAGTTCCATTTACACGTCTGTTTTATTTTCGCCAATATTTTCCAAAATACACCAAGGTAACTATGAAAACTAACCATGAAAACTAATTTGAGGAGACTCCAATAGAATCATCTGCAACATCACTCCTCTCCTCAATATAATTTTCATTCCTCAATGTAAACAACAGACCAGGAATAAAATCATAGTCATCAGAAGAACCAGTTCTGATCCCTAATGCTAAAACTTCTAACATTCAGAGCCACTGTTAATTTGACATCTGTCTTTGAAACATCTGTATATGTCACTAATAACACAAACACTACTTACAAAGAGACATTCTGAACGTAATCAATAATGCTCACAAGTACGAATATCTATCGCTTCCTGGGAAAATTGCAAAAACTAGAAGCACACATTGGTGTTTGCTCTGCGACCACCTTAATGATATTAAAAAGCTATATTACAGTCTAGGTGCCCATGAACATCGAAGAGACATTTGTAGCCTGTCAAAGACCATAAATGTAGATAGGACACAGCAGTAAAATGAAGATTACTCATGAGATTCATTCTTAGTATCGAAAGTTTTAATGAATATCAATTATATTATCTATTTAGGAAAAGTTTTAAACAATAAAAAATGAATCTTGAGGTAAAAGGAGTCTAGAGCTTTCAATTACCTGTCCAGGAGGAGGGGTACCATCATCAAATTCCAGATCAGTCACACGAATTCCCTCATTCTGCAATTCCTCAATTTGGTAACTCGGTTCACACACCCTCACAACATCCTTCACTTTGTGTTTCTTCAATTCCTGCACAAACAATTACAAAAAAGGAAAAATATAGATTCATTTCCTCATCAAAAATTTCCAATTTAATTCTTATGCTTTAGGAAGATACTAACCTGGATATAGTTGTGGATATTTTGGTCTGTGGGGCGATCAGTAATGAGGAATTTCATGTTCTTGTACTCAATTTCGCAGGGAGCAGGTCGAATGTCCTTTAGCCTCATGTTGCTGGAAGTCATTGACATTTCACGACAACCGAAGAATGATGACAATAATAAGCAAGTGAACACAGAAAAAGTTGACTTCAGGAGATTAGAAAAATTAATAACTCTTGAACACTGACGATACACAGGCAGAAAATTAGTTTGTCTATAATAAAAGTCTTCTTGATCTTCAATAACAACCAAAAAGTCTGACTGATGCACTTCAATTCTTATACAAAAATATGTTGAATGTGTGCACTTTTGATTGCTACGTATTAACAATTTTCTCCAAGCAAACCAAAATGAACACAAACAAAATATCCTTCAACAAAAGTCTTTATGTGAAACCAGAAACAAAAGACATAAGAAATAAAAAATCAGATCTTGTTTAACTTATACTTATTAGAATTTATATTTCCATGAAGGTTCAAACAGTCCTGTTCCTTCTTGATATGCAAGAATGTAGGCAGAGCAAGTGAACTAGTAGAGAAAAAGAAACAAAACGAAAAATTAGACTGTCTGCCAGAGAACATACACTTAGCACATTAAAGGAGATTAATTTACCAACTTTGCCTGTATGGAATTGCTTTCAACAAACTGGGTAACTGGAAACTAAGTTTTATAAAGCCTAGGTAATGAGGACTAATCTCTAGCTATATCACACACGTAGATAGAAACAGCAACAGTTTCTTATACAACACCAATAACAAAAAATATATATATTATGTATCTCATATAATCAAGATATGCGCATATACATACACACTCGGAATTTCACATTTTTTTTCTCTATTTTCTGGAAATAAAACGCGCACCGAATTTGGCAACCTGATGGGCCCGGAAAATAATCCACACTCTGTTCAACTCTGTTCCCCACACCCAGTCCTGTGCCCGAATGGAGACCTGCTGCTTTCTGTCAATTCTACCTTAGCTACTTTTCTTTGCGATTCCTCTCCCTCTTCCTGCAGTTCTGCAGTGCCCACAGTCAAGGTGGTTCCAATATCCAAAATAAACAAGCACCAACTTCAGCCCATTGAAATGAGAGACAAAGGTGAGTTGTTTTCCAGCAGGGCTCACCAGATAGCACTGCCGGTGCGGTTTCTTATGATGATTGGTGTTTAGTGTGTATGGAATGGTGCAGTGAAGAACCGATTGGCTGCTCTTTCCACCCAAAAATTGCTTGGTTTACACAGCCACTTTATTTGTGCTGAGCCTGGCAGTATTCTCCGCTGTCCAACTGGAACTCCATGTATGTGAGGACAATCTCACCACGAAACTGCAACAAAAGGAGTTACATTTTAAAAATCTTCGTAGAGTAAGAAAAATAATTAACCTGACACATGCAGAACAATATTATAGCAAATTATTACGAAGGTACTTTACATAGAATTTTTAAAGTTAGCATACAGTTATTTGGATATCAACGTCTTTCTACACCACATTTTATTTTTTTTCTATTCTACCCTTGCAGCTCTAATTTTTTAATTTTAGCAGTTCTTACAGCCATACAAGCACCAATTGTAATGTTTAATTTTTAATGTTGCTAATTTGTACTTGTGCTATCTTTGTATTTTATTGTCGTTTATTTTATTTTGTCCTCGCATTGTTTTTCATGTTAACTGTAAGCATTTGTTGTGATTAAATTGAGTATTCAATTAATATTTTGATTCATAAAATTGTAAGTTTAAGTTATTTTATTTGAATATTTCAAAAATCAATGAAACCTTAAAAAATGTTATCCATTTTTGGGGGGCGGGGAAAATTTAGCCAACTGTGGCTAATTTGCAGGGCATTTCGCAAACACACACTTCTTTAATGGACAACACACAGATTTCTACAATTATATTTCGGGAAAGCGTTGCTGATCTATCCGGAGAAGGCAGTAGGGGTACAGGGCGCTCCAAAGCGCATGGTTCAAGCAGCTGGAGCGGTGATAAGAGGTCGAGTGTAGGACTGGGAAGGTAGAGGCGCTTCTCGGGATGGCCAAAATTCTCGGCGGCGGCGGCGGCGTTCTCGGCGGCGGCGGCGGCGGCCGCCCTGCCTGGGTACGGCTCGGGGCGGGATGTCGGGAACGGTCGGGCCGCATTGAATATGAATGCAGGCTGCGACTTTTTTTAAATATAAATTCCTCAGGCATTTATTTAAGCAAAAACTAATATTAATAATTGGTAATTGCAGATCTTAATCGCATGTATTTGTTTTGACAGACTCCAACGAATGACAGTTCCCTCCTTTAGGGAACAACTCATTCCCGCTCATTCCGGTCACTAATGTGAAGGAAATGTGAAAGATTCATATGAAATAAAACAATATTAGCTGACTTACTGAAAGAAATTTAAACTTTTCCCTCTCATTTTGCAAATCAATTCCTCTGAACATGTATAGATTTCTTTGGTTTGTATCAAAACAAGGTCATCACCATAGTGTATTCTGTTTAAGAACGTACGAGATTCTACAATAAAATTGAGATACCAAAAATCGTGATCCATTACCAAAGCAAGCATTAAGTAAAACTATTTCACATGAATTAGAATCGCCTTGAATTTACACTTTCAGTAACAAAACTACTATAATTTATTTCCGCTATTAGAAGAAAAAATTTAATATTTTGCAAAGATATGCATTTCGATTTATGTAGAACCACACACCAAGCCTATTCAGACGCGTAATGGAGCCAGATGTGGCGCACACTATAGGCACATCCCTGCGCCAGGCCGTCTGTGCCACCAGCCCTCGTGGCAGATGTAAAAGGGGTGTTGGTGTGGACTGGACGGGGGAAGGGCGCAAAAGAGCATTTGGTCGGCTGCGCGCATGCCGTTTGCTACAGCATCGAAACACTCAAATATTCCACAGGCGCAAAATAATATGTATATGCGGGCAAGGACGAACAGCATGACGTACAATATAGACAAGCCATCATATACAATACATCCGACTACGAAGAAGCAACCGTTAATAACAAATGCTGTTATGAGCCATTTGCTTTCGATTTCCAGTACTTTATTATGAAGTTTATTTTCTCTCCGTAAAAATTAATGACTAACATTCTAACACTTATTCCAATTCACCAACGTGAAACATTCTGAGTCTCTAGAATAATACTGTGACATGGAGACTCCATGACATATTTTGCATGTTGTTTATTAGCATTATCTTTGGAGAATATCAAAGAAATTAAGGTATTTAATTCCTATACAAGGCACGAATGTGCAATTCGTATAGACGCACTATACGCATATTTGTGTCTTGCGCAGGAAGAAAGTAGTTTAAACAATTTTCCGCTTCTGGAAGTTCGGGAGTCACGTTTGGTTCCGGGTTTCAGAAAAATTAAGATTCATCGCGCTTGGCCTTTGGAGAACAGAAAATCCAATAGACAACTGGAAACTCAACGACTCCAAGAGGGGCACGTATTTTAGCCAAGTCACTGAACTATATACTGAATGAGCGCAAGGATTGAGTGGGCTCGAAAGCCAAGTTCTTTGTTGTTGTTGTTTGTTCTTGCTGTTGCGTCGCAAGGAGTATTACTGATTTACATTATCTGTGCGACTCGAAATCGTCCAGTTATCATTGAAGGTAACTAGCCGAAGCAGAATTCCGTCCTACCAGTAACAATTCCGGTTTGTACCACAGCCCATGTCAATGAAACTTCTAAGGTCGGCTTTGTAGCACCGCTCAAGGCCGCGGCAGTTCCGTGACCACTGATCTCTCGGGCGACCGGCCTCTCGGCGTCAAGGCTATAACGTACTGTGGGCTATGCTGAATTTCTGATCGAGATTCTGTATCTTTCTGAAAACTCTATTTGCCTAGAAGAGAGATATACATGGAAATTACAATGACGTGTGAAACGTTTATTTTCGTATCTTCTCGGTTAATCCTCTGATTGAAACTGTACTCTTACTGAACATGGCTACTAAAGAGCAGCGCGCGCACTTTTGACATTTGAATTCTGCATCTTATGCAACACGGTTATACAAACTACAGCGGTACTTTTACACGAAAGTAATCCTACTATTTCCCATGCGCGTCTACCTTCTAAGTTGTTTTGATGGAGCGCAGAACACGGCAGCTCACGAGCAGGTCATTCCAGAAAACAAATGTTCCGACGTTAAGTCCCTTTGGTAGTTACAAATTCCCATCTCTCTGAGCTTTATGGATAAATTACTTTGTTTTACAATTTGTCAAAAAACCATCGTCACAAAACCAAACACGTTCCCCAAGGAAGTGCGGGGTGGTCAGGAACGGAGGAGGGGCGGGGATCACTAGAGGATCCAGGGGGGGAGTGCATGGGGGGAATGCCCCCCAAATTGATTTAGATCTTTATATTGTATTTATGTAATAATTCAAACAATATTGTATAGTATGTCTACAGTACATAAATATACAATACAATAAATATGCTAATTATTGAACCAAAATCTACGATGCCCCTCCCCCTCCCAAATGATCAGCTGGATCCGCCTCCTGGCGGGGATGGACAGGCACGGGATGTGCGACGGCCTCTGCTGGGCGGCAGCCAGGCGCGTGGGCGATTTTAGAGAAGCGCAGCTCTGAGTTGCGTGCCGCTCGCTCGAAGCAGGGCGTTCGCAGAAGCCGTTCAGGCCCGGCGCGGGGCAGGCGAGCGAGCGAGCGGGGAATTCCCGACGAGTTGCCCCGCCGCAGGCGGAGGCGCGCGCGCGCTCTCGCCTCGCTCCCGGTCCATCTCGCTCTCCGTCTCTGTCGGCCCAGACCTGGTCCAGACGGCATGCGACATCGACGTCGATGTTTTCAAAACATCGATTTTTTTTTAAACAGGAATGTTTCGTGTTAGAGGTTTTTAATATTTTTTAATGAAACTAAGTCCATTGTAACAATAGCCTTTGAAGAACATTCAAGCTGTGGATATCTGAAAATTATGGAATTAATGTGACCGATGGTGAATAATTAAAATCGATAAAAATCGAAAATCGATTTTCCGACAAATCTATTAAAATAGAGTTTCGCCAAAACCAACACTATTTTTGAATTATCGAATCAGATAATCAAGTTTAGTTAAATGTCCTCATGATGAATTTTTGTCAGTTAAATGTCAATTAAAATTATTAAACAATATCACTTTCAAATGAAATCCCCCCACCCCCGCGTTAACTTCAAAAGATAACTAATCCAGCGTTGAAAGCCTGTTTAAAACACCGATGATTTCGGATCGATGTTTTTTGACTTAATTTTGAGCATCGATGTTCATTTATGTTTTATATAGGTGAGCATTAGTATCTACGTTTAGAAACCTGATGTTTTGTTGGCGATGTCGCATCTCTGATGCACGCTCCCGACGCCGCCACACGCGCGTGCAACTCGTTTGCACATCTCGCTCGCACCCGCAGTCGCCGCGACGAAGAACGGACAGACGCCAAGAAACATCTTGTTTACACGTCCGAAATGAACCGATTCCACGAAAATATCACGTGCAATCATCGCTTGAACTGACCTGCGGTAAACACAGCAGCAAGTATAGAAGGTGGTTATTTTTTTGGTTGTGACTAATCCGAACATCGACCTCATTTGTATTTGAATCCCTCCCCGGAATTATGCAGGCAAAAGATATATCACATCAAAAATGGGCCTAGTCTTAGCCAATCAAATTTTTGTGTACAAGGGTTTTTTTTTCGTATAAAAACAAAGTCCAGTACACAATCATGAGTATTACACATTTAATGTTTTCCCTACTTCAGTTCATTCAATTGTGGAAACAACAGGCAATGTGTGGAAGAACGTTAGTTCTCTGTATTTCAGTCCTCGGCAATTCCGGTTACTCAAAGGGTATGAAATTAATGCTTCATTCTTGGAACGAATCTACATTTGAAAAGTGAACCCAACACTACGACTTCGTCGAATTTACGTTCATTTAAGCGTGTTCGGCGGAACAAACAGTTTTAGTTTGTAATTCCAATCATTATTTTTTAATGAAGGACCTTCCAATAGTTACATTATTTCGCGATGTGGAGTTTAAACTGATTGTTAGTTACAACTTTGAACATTTGTAAACAGCACAATATTCTTTGTAAGAATAATAATACTTTGAATATCGTTTGTCAACAACAAAGTGACGTCATTAGTAACGGTTACGTTAATATACTTTATCCACTTTGGTTAGGTAAAGTCAAACATTACGACATTAGGTTCAGTGTCGTAATGAAGCTCTTTACCGCACCCAGTGCGGTAAAGTACTTCATTACGACACTCGTTTTAATGGGTTATTCCGGACTAGCTTGATTCCTACTATTAAAAATAACAACAATTGTTCAAAGAATTTTTATTGACATAACTTTTAACAGAATAAGAGTTCAAATATAATAATAGCTATGCTTATTTGTTGTAAACATTAATTACAAATTTGCTGCAATTTGATACCGTAATTCTGATGATGTTGAAGCTGTACAATTCATATTTGCATTTGAAATATTTGTAGATTCCATATCTGAAATATTTTCCCATAATTTTTATAGCTATCTCTTTTTATTTTGCACTGATGTTTCGACATAACCTTCAGCAAAGAATTTGACTTCCATCCACCGTGCCTCTTTACACATTCATGTCAGCACTCTTGCATGGGCGAGTAAAGAAGCAGATGATCGACGAAAGCAATGTCCTGTAAAGTTTCAGAATTCTTCAAACCAAGATACATTGCTATTTTTTGGAATGTTTCCAAAGTATTTATCCCAACTGGTTGCGAAGAACATTTTCCATTCTTGTAGGAGAGAAGAAACGATCGTGCTTGAATTTTCCGGCCGAAGGCGAAATATTGACGAAAGTCTCCAAACAGTTGAATTCTTTGACACTTCCTTGAGTAATAACAAATTGTCTTGAAATTAATGTCTTGGTGTTTGGTATATTAATTATAATATACGTATTCTTATCCTCTATATCACTTAATTCTAAATTTTTCAATTCCTCTCACAGCAAGCTCCAAAACGCCAACTATTAATGTCACCTTCATCATTAAATAAATTTCATTATCTGCCTCTATTAAAAATTTATGTATGTCATCTTCGAAAATATTTTAGATTTCTTGCTCATGTATCCTTCTGCTCTTTCTTTTAAGAAAGCTATCAATTGTGTGAACTTACTTATGTCCACATTATCATTAAGTAATATTGTACTTTAACATGGAATAATGTGACCATAGACTTGAGGTTTCTCTTTTAGACTTACCAGAGAAGTACGCCATCATAACTTTTTCCGAAATGGTTTTAATATGTTTGGTTGCACTCAGTCTCTAAAAAGTGTATTCACGCTCATATTTTTTCGTGATTTCTCTGGTAATAGCGTGTCTAGAGCAGCATTTGCTGTTATTTCGATGTCAGAATCACAGCTGCTGTCACTCATATTGGAAAAAAATACTCTTACACCGTGGAAAGAATACACAAAGCTTGAGGTTGACACCAAATGTGTTTCAATTGTTATCATTGTTAGAAACAGTGTCGCCACTTCTAGAAAATAAATCGTTAGTACTAAACGAACGCGTAGGACGATCTTTTAGATTAAATCTAACTAATTTTTACAAAGTGGATAAAACGTTGTACGATATACGTGAATGTAACATTATTACAATACTCGATTGGTTACCAAACTCGGCCTAACGGCCTCGTTTGGCAATCTTCCAATCTCGTATTGTAATAAGATGCTTTACGACACTTATATCGTAAACTACTATTAATTTCTATGCATACTAGTATCTCGGCTATCACTTGTAACTTTACCAAACTTAGCGCATGACGTGCGAACCTGTAATTGCTTCGGCAGTCAGAAACAGCTGCCATTTCTTACGCAAGTACAAAACATGATTAAATCACAATTGCAACAGTATTAGCAGGACATTATGGAAACAAATAATCATTTCTACCACATTGCCTCCATTACTTCAAAGAGCTCGGTCAAGTATCTCCAGAATTCAAAAAATTCATTTGAAATTCTCAGGGTCCCAGGTCGGGCAAGATCGATTGAGAACAACCATTTTGAAAACAGAAAAAAATAAAAAAACATCAGTGAATGGTTTAGGCTGGGTTTACGGACGGACGTGCGGCCGTACGTCGCTTCCGCTATCAAGGACCCACAAAATGTGGAATCTTGAGAATGAAACTTTTTCGACGAAGTAATTCACCACACGTAAGAGTTTCATCCCCTTTTTCGTACCGGGGACCCACAATACGAGCTTTTCTGTAAAGAAAATCGCCCCTTTCGCCGCGACATTCCAATACTCTCTTTCTACGTAGGTACGCAGTAGGCAAGAAAGTAAAAACAGAAGAGATGTGACCATATGGGTGCGATATTCTCACCATCCGCAAGAATAGATCAGATCGAGGGTGGTGGTCAACTGTGGCATCCAGGTACACACCCATAGTGGCCGGCAGCAATTTTGTTTTAAATATAGATTGATTTTGTTCGTCGCCGGTAGCTGCAGGCGCTCGCCAAGGGCGGGGTGGCGGTTTGCACATCGCACGCGCGGCCCCCGCGACGGCTCCACGTGCAGCGGCCGGGATCGTGGGCGTGGCCAGGGGCCAGGCGCGGGCGGGGGCGCCTCAGACGCCCGCCCGCCCCGCCCGCCCCGCCCGCCCCCGCCCGCCCGCCCCGCCCCGCGACGACCGGGGCAGCCCGGAGCGCGCTCTGAACGGCGATGGAGGCGGCGTCGGTGGCGGAGCGGGCGGGACCCGTTATTGATCCCGGCGCCGGACTATTCTGGGCTGCGCTACGCGCCGCCGCCCCCCGGCCCGGGCACCGCTGCAACCGCCCCCGCGCGCGCGCGTCTTCCTGGCGCGACCGCCATTCCGAGCCGAGCACGCTCGCTTGAGGGAAGCACTTCGCGTCTGAAATACCACGTAATTTCTGAGTCCGCCTATCGGGCCGCGTAAACGAGATTCTTGCACGCTTTCGATTCAGTAAAAAAAAAATGAATCGTTTCATAAGCACGAAGAAACGTTGAAAAACAAATTTGCAAAATGACAAATTCAAATCTCATTCCGTTGCGCAATAAGAACCAACAACCGCACATGTGACATTTGTTTGCAGACATGCTTTCACAAAACACGAGTAATGGTAGTTGAAATAAATCGAGGAATACAGCAAGAACGGCAAAGTCAACGCGTTAAATAAACAATTGCAGGCACGCATTGGTCGAGGCGGCAGTGATTGACAGACATGACATTTTCAATTCCTTAAATAATTTTACGAAAAGAAATTTCACTTTACTCATCACATTGATAATATATCGTTTAAAAATAACAAGGATTTAAGAAAAAGAATTATGTATTTGTGAGTCCTCCCACTAGGTTTCACGGCACGACGCACCATATCGGAAAAGGCGGAGTCCACCAGCTGCTTTAGTGTCACAGTATCGAAGTGTTCAGCCAAACCATCTTGCATAATTGTGGCGCAAGTCTGACGCGCGGGGTGTCCCAGGTCATTTACATTTAAGCCTGTTACAATGCATGGATGCACGAAGCAAGTTGGCACATTTCTGTGATCTGATTTCTACCCCGCGACTTTAGCAGATTCTTTGTGACGGCTCCTCTTTTCTTAACAATCTAACATTTTAGTTACATCCAATGTTTCAATTGCTTGCCAGAAGTAATTACTAGAGCACCATTTCCTATTACAATTCCTGAACTAACATAAGTACATTTCAAGCCGTTATTAGATTCGGTACCCACTTGAGCGGACACAAATCTGAAAATATAATGTAGGTCGGGACAATATGACAATCCACATTTAAAATTTTTCATATTCCAGAGGAAAAGCAAAACATGTGTAAAACCAGACCCTTCTCAGTTTCTGACATGTTGCTGTTACGAAAGGGCGTGACCCGCCAAGGGATTAGGGGGGGGGGGATAAGGAATGTATTGGAGAAGACTGCCCGATAATATGTACTTTATCTATTGAATCGTTCACTCCCCTACCCCAATAATTTGGTACTGAAGCCGCCAATGCTGTTACGGCTTCTATCCAAATCTGACTAATTTCCAAGTTAGCGGATTAATTTTCAAATTACACAAAATGAGAAGTTCGAAACAACAACTTTACATTTTACATTTATTTGAACTGCAATTGGGTATGACCCGGTGGCAGTTAATTAACAATAATTACAATAAAAAACACTTAACATTAAAATAACAACAATATTAATAATAATAACGATATTAATAATAATAACAATAATAATAAAGGAGTACAGTACAAGCCGAACATGCAATAATCATACTATCACTAATATTAAGTATTATAACAAATATTTCAACTCTGATGATATATAATAATTATAATTATATGTCAGTGATGCTAAAATTTAATACAAGCTACATAAATATTGGCTAAATTTATTGTTTTAATTCATTGATCGCGTTCACTACAATTAACTGCACGACACTGCACTGCACAACACTACACTACACTACACTACACTACACTACACTACACTACACTACACTACACTACACTGTTTTTGCTTTGAGTTACATGACCAGCTACATCGCACTTCACCGCACTTACAGCACTTCACCGCACTTCACAGCACTTACTCATTTAATGTCTATTACTATCATATTGTTCTAACTTATTTCTAAAACTTCGGACACTTAGAGGAAGGCTTTGAAAATTGCTGCGGTAAACTGTTCCAATCTTTAATTGTTCTGTTACAAAGGAAAATTTCCAAGATCTGAATTTTGTTCCTTGTTCAATTTTGTGAGTGTGATCGCTTCGCCGAAATCATTTGGTTTTTCTAGTCTCCCCTGAATTTCACTTCCAAGCTGTTTGACCTACGTCTGATTTATAAAGAGCGCAAAGCCTCGCCCTTGTTCTTCTCGTTTCTAGAGGTTCCCATGCCTTTTTTATTGCGTTAGTTCTGTAGGTAAACTTATTCGCTTTTCTCTGTATTCTATCTAGATTTTCCGGTGCGACTTTCTGTATGGATCCCAACATGCCACTCCGTATTCCATGAGAGGGCGAACCAGCGAAAAATATGCTAATTCTTTGCGTTTGCAGAGCTTTTCTTTAGAATTCGCATTACAAAATGCAAAGTCTTGCACGTTTTTTTCACTATCTGATTTATATGCTTTTCCCACCGTAATTTACTATCTAGATCTAGGCCTACATACATGCATGATCAGATTCTTGGAATAATGATCTCACCTAAACGATAGTCTGGTTCGTCATAATTTCCTCCCCGCCCGAAAGTTATTGTTTTGCTTTCGATCCGTTAATTCCCATTCCATTTTTCAGCTCAATCACTCAATTGTTCTATATCCTGCTGTAATATTTGTTCGTCAACGCTACCTTTGATTTTTCGGTATATAATACAATCGTCAGCAAAAACGCACCTTTGATTGTATATTAACGTGGAGATCATTTACGTACGCTAAGAAAAGTAATGGCCCTATGACACTTCCCTGTGGAACCCCTGAAGTAACAATAACCGTAGTCGAAAACTGAGTGCCAATTCGAACTTTTTGTTTCCTGTCTCTAAGAAATTCGCTTACCCACTTCACGACTCTAGCATCAATTCCTGAAGTTAAAATTTCCTGATAAGTAGGTTATGCGGTACTACGTCGAATGCTTTCGCAAAGTCGATTACGCTTGCACTCCACCATCCCACCACGCGTCACCTTCGTCAGCTAGATCTTGCAAAAGCGAAACGATTTGGCTTTCGCACGCATATTTACTTCTAAACCCATGCTGTCCGTGAAAAATCCAGTTCGCTTTTCCCATTCGCAGCGAATGTACCCGGCTATTAAATGCTCCATTATTTTGCATACTACTGATGTGAGCGATACTGGTCTATAATTACAAACTTTCGTTTTATCACCTTTTTTGAAAATAGGGACCACTATAGCTGTCTTCCAATCGTCTGGTAGACTTGCATTATTGATTGAAACATTGAATAATCTTAACAAATACGCAATACTGCCTCCCACCGAGTTTAATAAAATCTGTCGAGATGCCGTCTGGTCCGCGTGATTTACCGTTTTTCAGTGATTTTATACGTTTGCAGGTTCCCATGCATGAAGCTTGAACTGGTTTTCATTGGAAAATAATGAACTTGCTCCTGCGCCCGTTTTGGTTTGAATATTGATACAAAATACGCGTTGAACGCATTTGCTTTCGCTTGGTCGCCGCAATGGCGCGTTATCTGCGTCTAGAATTTCTGAATTTCTTCCTTATTCCTCGGCGTCTGCGGACATATTTGTAAAAGTCTGACCAATTATTTCTTCCTGTCTCAAAATATTTCTTAAAATAATTCATGCGCAATTTTCTTTTCTTTCTAATTCCCTGTAGAATTTTTTAAAAGTTATCATGTCAGCAATGCTGCGATGTCTCCTATTAAATGCTAGTCTAACTTTTCTCTTTAAACGCCGTACCGCCCCGTTATAATATTCAGGATCAGGATTACTTTTCAGTATTTTGCAAGGAACGAACGTATCTAAAGCTGTTTCTACGATTGTTTTAAAAGCCCCATTGTTCCTCCATACCCCTTCTGTTCTTAGAAAGTGTCGTATTTTTCCCTTAGAAACTACGTAAACCTTCGACGTTTGCTTTCTATATTGCCTGACTATCGTTCCTTTCACCTTAGGTCGCGTAATTACATTTGTTTGTACTTCTACCATCACTGCTTTGTGGTCGCTAATCCCTGAAAGACGTCGCAAGAAAGGAACATTTCTGCAGGGTGAACAAGGAAAATGTCCAAAATTGCGCTCTGCCGCGTGGGTTGGTCGACTACCTGCGTTAAACCCTGCTCCCATACTAGTCGATTGACGCGCTTTTGAATTTTCCTGTCGCATACCTCTCCTTTCCAGTTAGCGTCAGGAAAGTTTAGGTCGCCAGCGACAAGAATAGAACGACCGTTTCTGTTTTCCACCTATCACCGATTTCATCTAAAATTTCATAACCGTCGTTTGGCGGCCTGTAACAAGCAATAATTTCCACGGAATTATCTAGTACGTCAATTACCATTCCTAACATTTCAAGTTGTTACTAAACCAACTTTCCCAACTATTAACGAGGTCTTGACGCAGAGAAAAACGCCCCGCCTCTTGTTTTCTATCTCTTCGATATAATTTATAACCGTAATGTAAAATTTCAGAATTAGCTACCTCATCTAGTTAACCACGATTCTGTCCCTATCACTATATCTGATCACATGTATCACTAAGTTCCAAAACTCAATGGTTTTATTAATTATACTTCGACAGTTTACCTGCAATAATCTTAAAAGCCCTTCTCACCTGAACATATCTGGTCGCCGCCGTCGTCGCCGCCGTCTCCGCCGCTGCCACGGTCGCCGCCGTCGTCGCCGCCGTCGTCGCCGCCGTCGTCGCCGCCGTCGTCGCCACCAACTGAAGTTAACTTCGGAGTACAACCGTATGGTTTGGATATTACGAAACAGATTGATCGGGGGGTTAAGTACTTTACGGTGACGACGAATAGTTCATGTTATAAACGGGATCAGATTGATGAGAAGTTTCTACGGCAAGTTAGATAGTTTCGAGTACCACTTGTGTCTAATTTGTTTACACGTGATCACCCAATCTAACGGTATACTCTTACCAGAGTTGATTCTTCGCTAGGCTTTTCCAGTTGAGGTTCCGCCATTCGGGATTTATATAAAAAGAACTGAATGTGTTCAACGCAATATTTCCAACATTTTATGACAAAAATACTTCTTTCAAACACACAAGACTCCTGACGCTCGAGGAACCACCTCATTTCAGCGAGTGGCGAGTTTATGCCATTAGCCGATGAAGTGCGAAACGAAACGATCTGTTCGTTATTACTATGGCTTTAAACAAACCATCTGGCTAACCTGTGAATTTAACCAACTACTCCTCACAAAAGCCATTCTACAGACTTCAGCCGTACTTCTTACTGCTTTCCAATGCGGTTTACGTTTAGCGTCTGCATTTTCAATGCAAATTTAAATCACGGACATTCACATTATACCTGGTGCATTCATAACGATACGGGATCAATGACTTAGTGGGGGTGAGAGGTGGGGGCTAGACTTTGCGTTCTCCTTCCCAGTTCGCGCTCAAAACCACGCACTCTGTTTGCAACCTCGCTCCCATACGCGGCATAAAATGAAAGACCGGCAATGATTTACGACCATGGACATACCGAGCCATGACGTCACATCCCGCACGGAGCCCGAAGGCACTTCGCGGTCTGCGGACAGCGCCTTCAGCATTCGGAAGGCGGTCGCGCGCGTGTTCAGAGGGTCGGCTCCCGCCCGAGAGGCGGCAATGACGGTAGCCGCGCCTAGCAACAACCCTTAAAAGGCGGCGCCACATACGCTACATTCGGCCCCAGGTGCTCGACAATATTCGCTAACTTGGATGAAAGGAAAGACACACAGGATAAAGCGAGAACCGAAAGTATGGCGCACTCCCAAGAGCAAGGAACTTCTCCCTCTTCTTGAGCGACTCCCCGAATGCCGCATATAAGCAAAGCTTTTAGGGGTCCCGCGCTGCAAGGCGACGCGCGGCGTGGCGGAACTACACGAGGCAGGCAGAGAAGCGCCCGTCACCAGGGTCATCGCCCCCGCGGGGGCGGCGCGGCGCGACGCGCACGTGGCGGCGGCCGCCGCCTCAACCACCCTCGCTCGCAGCGCCCCCGCCCTCCCTCAACGCTCTCCCTATTTCGAGCGCGGGTGGGCGCGCGCCGATCATGTGCCGTTACGTAACCCATCCACCGGTGACGTCAGGGCGCCGCGCAGCACTTATCTCGCGCGGGACGGCCGTCGCTCACGTGACGATGGGCCTGTCCCTACCGTGGGGCGACGCGGGGCTGAACGACGCAGGCCGACACAGACCGGGACCGCGGAAGAAGTCATCGTACCTGTTGATCGCAGTAGTGGTGGTGGAAGCTGTCGGCCAGAAAGTCCGCAGGATCCACCATGGGACGAGGCGTGTTCCCTCGCAGAGAACAGGGGCGTGCGCACAGAAGACGGTCTGGAGCGAACATCACATGCCAACCCCGCAATGAGCCCGGGTGCGGCTGCGGCGCGAGCGTAGGCTGGCGGGCGGAGACGACCGCCGCCCGGGCGGCTCCCCGTCCGCCGACGCCCCCCGGCTTCGCGAAGGGCGGGGAGCGCGGGCCGGGAGGCGGCCCCGCAGTTCCCGGCGGGGCGTTGGCGGCCCTGGACGACGTCAATGCCGAGTCGTGACGTGCGGGTTGCGTCATAGCCGAGCGGTGACGTCACGCCGCTCGGCACCTGCCGCCCACCCCCGCCCCGCCCTCTCTTCCCACGCCGCCCGGCGACCGCCGAAGCGTCGCGACGCCGCCGTTGCGGCGCCGGCGCCGCGCTTCGCGGAATCGCCCGTGACGTCAGGCGTTCCCAGTAGCAGGCGGCGGAGGCGGCGTCGCATCTGCCGCTTCCTGGGAGAGCACGATCCCTTCGGGCGCGAGTAGCCATCTCCGCCTCCGCCCCGCGCCGAGCGCCGCTCCGCGCGGGCTGGTCACAGCCAGAGCCCACCGGCCGCGCACAGCTCGCCGCAAGGGCCAGGCACCGCGGCAGCCACGGCGCGGCGGCGGCGCGACACTCCCACTGGCAGCCGCCCAGCGCCGAGGCCGCCGCCCCACGTGGCGGCGCCGCCACCACCGCTGCTGCTGCTGCTGCGGGGCCACGCGCGCGCGCTTCCCCGAGGTCAGCGCTCGGCCGCGGTCCTCGACCCCGCGTCTCGCCGACTCCGCCTCCACCGGCCTCAGCACGCCTTCCGCCCGCTCGCCCGCCCGCCGACACGTGGGGCCACTCAATACCGTTCCGCGCGCGAGAACGAGGGCCGGCGGGGACGGCTTTGTGCCGCGCATAATAAATACGTGCGGGGAATAGTCACCGCCGCGCCGTGCCGCGCCGCGCGAGGCGCGCAGAAAGCCGACGCGACTCAGCGCGCGCTCTGCACGGCGGACCACACGAGATTCGCCACGCATGGGTGTTCCGGGCCCCATCCGTAAACAGATGACTACAGAAGATTATGAGGACTCATTTCCGAGTGTGTTCTGACGTGTCAAGACGACTCGCACAACAAAATCATTCGAAACTTGCATTATCGAAAACCAAGTATGAACGAAAATTCCATTCAGGTTTCAGAACGAAATTTGTTTTAGAATTACGATTTATTGTAATTCATTCATATTCAATCGTAATTTCGAGGGGTCTGAACGAAAACCGCGAATTTTAAGGCTACTGGAAAGAGCGTTTGATAAGCTTCCTCTCGTGAACACAAAATGTCCGATTTCTGAGACAGTTTCCTTCGGTTAGCAACAGTTGGTTCAGCATGTGTTTATTCTGCCCCTGAACCTGTTTGATAGCTTCTCAGAATCACATGCATCGAACTCGCAGGAATTTGCAACACGTTAACGACGTCGAATCCCAATATGAAGACTCGCGCACACCTGCAGAAGATAATTTTTCACAAATACTGACAATGTCAGATTTTGATTTTTTTTTAAAGAAAACGACTACATGCACATTAATGTACGAGTATGTACACACGTGGATGGCATGCTTCCTACTCATGGCGAAGCACTTTCGCAAAAAAAAAAAAAACAAGATTTGAATTTCGAACCTTTCTTTTATTTCAATTTTAACTTTTAAGAAATAACTGTTCCTGGAATCTCGGAATTACTTTTCACAAGCCATTACAATTGAGATCCGAGAACGTTCTGCTGCATTAGACCGCTTCGTTTTATGGCTTGACGCCTGAGGGCGTTCGAAGAACAGCATTCCCGATTCCTAGGAGAACAGAGGGTTTTCACAGTCACCTTATAGAATTAAGGTACAGGGTTATAAACATTCCATCCTATTTGTGATAACTCAGGTGAATCTAGGAAGAAATTATAATATTTATTCATTCTAAACAAATACAGGAATCGCAACAGCAATAGGAGAGGCTAACGAGAATGTGCGAGAAACCCTTTCTGCTAACAACTAGGTAGTTTTTTTTTTTGTGTGTGAATTACTCAACCCAGCATTTCTAGTCCTGGAGCCATTTATAAGATATAAATTATCTAAAGAGCGTTCATCACAGTAACGATGCGGATCTTCTCATCTAGAAGCAGTGGAGCATCGTGCCAATTGTAGCACGTTTTGTACTACACAACATGAAAGTACCTGTTAATTTGCTCTCGCGTCATAATCATGACCATTTTCATGTTTTAACTAAAAATGAGGTACACGCGTGTACTGCAAACATGGGTAATAACCCACAGTTGACAACCATGTTTTACAACGGTAAAGCTCGGCGATGACGAATGACGAAAAATACGTTGTCAGCGGAGGGTAACAAAGCCTTGAAGTCGGTCAAGAGAGTACAACCCCATGATATTAATCAAGATCTGAAAGACCTCAAGAGCTTATCAGTCATGAGTCTGAACAATGAACGTGAATGGCTTTCAGGCAGCTTCCGCACATGGGGAGAGAGCTCCGCGACCCGATGAGAAGACATCCAAGGACGGGTGAGCAAACCTTATGAGAAAGCTGCGAATTGGTCGCAGCAAACGCGGTAATTTATTTCCTTTTTAATGGTAATTTATATTGAAACAAATATTTCCAAATTCTATTAGTTACACAAAGATTGTTGTATCTTGTAAACAATTTAAAAAACCTTGGCGGAATGAGCGCCACAAGTCCTGTTAAATCGTGAGGGACATCTCTGCTTCATTCGAATACACAGAAACGATAATCCGAAGTTCCGCGTAGACGACTGGTTTTTATGACAAAAACTTTTACATTTTTGAGAAAAACCAACTTTTGACGTCTGTAACCGCTACTGTACCAGAGTACGTTAATGTTACGATCACTGGATTGGCCACTTAAAATTCCGAACCAAGTAAAAAAGTGGCACATCAAAAGCGGCAGTGAAGTGTTGAGATCCTGGAATCACATCCTGAGATCTTAAGAACAGGACATACCTGCAAACTATTATAGTTACATTTGAAATAATTGTACAACCAAGAGTTCTGTGAGCCCCCTATACTGTTTATTTATTTTTACGTAAAAAACAAACAAACTTAAAAACTGCGTATGACGTGCAAGAATCATTACATGTTACAAGAATCATTTCACGTTTCCTGTCTTAAGAACCAACGAATGCGTTGTCCACGCAGGCTCAATTAAAATAAAAAACCACGAACAATATTCCTTGAGAACCAAAAAATCTGCTATTAAAAACGGGAATAACAACAAAAAAAATACCGAGAAAAAAATCGCGCGCGCCCACGAGGCCGGCCGGGCACACCGCCTACTTGCCTGGGCGACGGCGTCCGGCGCAGAAGCTACTCAGCGCGGGGACACTCAGGTGTCGCGGGCAACCTCCGCGATGGATTCCCGCACAGTCTTCATTAACCGTGACCTTGTTTCGAGCCCGACCGCATCGTCGACCGTCTATTTGCTTACCGACGACAGTTCGCGACGCGGGCGTCCCCTCTTTCACCAGCGCGGGCGCGGAGCGGCGCGGTGCGGTGCGGCGAGGCCCGGCCTTCGCCGACTATTTCTGCCCCCGCCCCCGATATTTCGAGATCCTCGGACGACCGTCATTACGGTGCCAGGGTGCGCCGCTGTTGAGGTAGCGGGCACGCCAATATCCGCGGAAACGGCTGAAAAAGCGAGCGCCGCGCGTGTCCTTTGCGGAAGCGAACGATCAAAAGAAGCTTGCCTCGTGGGATTCGAACACGGCATTATTTGCTCGTCGTAAGATCATAATACGGAAATCACGTTTTGATACACCTGATTCAAAAGGTCACCTTTATTTATACAAGTCTATTAGAGGTAATGATTTAAAAGCATTCTAGCGTGGAAAGAGTCGATTTATTTCCCATTGTTTGAAGGATATTCTACAAATGCATTTCTTATGAATTTAACACCACACTATAAACATATTCGCATAATATACTATTACCTTCTCTCACTAATATTATGCTTTATTGCTTGTGTACATGTTATGAAAACGAGCGTCGTTAGAAGCGAATTCTCCCCACATTCCCTCCCGGCGATTGGCTGAATGTGTGATGATGCAATTACTCGTGCAATAAACTGCAAATACGTTATAATCTGTGATAAGATGTCATATTATGAAATATTTCTTGTGACGAAAAATATCGCTCATATTGCTGAAAAAAATAGTTTCTAAAGGTGTTTTTCTGAGCGATTGCTAAAATTTGTGATACAATAAAACCAGTTTTATTCATCGTACTATATTAAATTCTAGGCAATGGTTTAACTACTAGGTAAATTCTCTCCCCCTCCCACATCTACACGTAAGTGCCTTCACAAACGCAATGAAATGCGTAAGCATTAAAAACGTTGTCAAAGGCCCATGTTACACATACTGCATACGATGACTCCTACGAGAAGGGGGCTTAGTATCTGTACTGAATGTTCGGGAAATGATAAAAGCACCACGGGTGAAAAGATCGGCTGGCATAGTGACTTCGTGAAGCGCGAGAGATTTGAACCGTGGCATTTAAACGTATTACACGATCGAATAAAGCACCGTAGTGTGAAAGATAACTAACGGGCGCTCGTTAGGTCTGGGACATAGCCACCCACCCTCACGAGTAGGATGAGAGGAGGGGAGGGAGGCGGAAGCACCTTGGGTGGCAAGCGCACGGAATGCGACCCCGCGCACGCGCAGTAGGGCCTCCTCCTTCCCCTCCGTACGAAGTTGAGCCCTGGCGCCCGCGGTGGCGTCCGCGGTGGCGCCGCGGTGCCGCTGCCACTCCAATGTCACCCCGCCGACGCCAGTGACTCAAGCCACTGCCGCCGCCGCCTGCTCCCACCCTACCCCGCCCCGCCCCCCCTTGGGCACCGCATCCCAACAGCGCCGTTCTCAGCAAAGCGATTGCTCAAGCGACCAGCGCTGCTTTTTGTTTGAGGGTTTTCGCACGTTTCACACACAGCAGGAACGAAACGGCATGCGGGTCGAGGAGAAATCGCGGCACGCCCTGCCACTGCTCGGCTGGAGGGTTTGTTGCACTGGTGGTCTTCAGTCGCCTCTGCCCTTCAATGCCTGCCTCTGCTCTGCCTCTGCCCTGCCTCTGCTCTACAATTCACAGACTCAAGAAATACCCGAGGAATGGGCTTCCGATATATTATTGAAAACACGTTTAACGGATTGCAATTATATCAGCTACTTCGACTGGTTTCACTTCGATTTTGGAATCATCGAGTCGATTACGCTCTATCTGGGATCTCACTGTTTTCGGCGCCCTATTTCTTACCGAGTAGCTAGAGATGATTGAAGGATCCCTTTCCCAGCAATGTGTGATCCAATTGCTTAAGCTATTATAAGCTTCCTCGATTCAATTGCTTAAGCTGTTAGTATTCACAGAGTTGATCGCTATTGATTGAGAAAGCTCCATAGGTTCTCTGTTGCACACAATCCTACAATAGAATGTCCACGGGCGATGCTGGTATGAGGGGTGGGGCGTCTTCCGTGCCCCCTGGAGTTCATGTACATTCCAGTAGTTACATTCTAATTTCTTCTTTTTAATAACATTTATTAACAACGACATTATCAAGACCGAAGCTACCCACTAGGTATGGTTTGAAGCGAACGTATGATTGCATTCCCAAATGGAGCAGAGCTTTCAGTTTTAGCTTCTAAAACTGAAAACGTGCTGAAGAAATACAATGGAATGACTCCATAACCTTATCCGCAACCAACTTCAAGATTTGCTGGATCTTTCCTCCATCAAAACGAGTTATTGACCAGATCTTTTCAGCCAGTGTCCATCGCCGAATTATCTTACGTCCGAACAGGAAGGTAAAAGAAACTACAGTACAGGATAAAGGTTAGGATAACTAATACTTTTGTCAATTCAAGTGTGAATATCTTCGTGTTAATACATTTCCAACTTTCCTTGTTTTAATCCATCCAATGCAGGGTGACCAGCGATCTCAATTTTTGTAATTCAAGTTTTTTCCATGTTTTCCAGGTCCGAAAATATAAATTTTCCAGGTTCTTTTTCGCACATTACAACATATATTTACATTCTACAGCTTACACAGAAATTTAAGTAATGCTGCGGAAAAAAGCGGCGAATTTTCGGAGAAAAACTCTTGTCAGGCCTTGAAAACTAAAAAGTGGATAAATCCAGTTGCTAAACTTAGAAAAGAAATCCTCTAACCAGTGGCGGCTGGTGCCTCAAGAGACTGGAGATTGCACCTCCATTGAATGACTGAACTAATTTCCAAAATTCAAAAAACGACTACATAATAAAAATGGAAGCAAAGCAAATCAATTTAAACGAAGAGAAATAAGTCTATAATGAAACCCTACTTACATAATTTTATCGTGTCCGCGCATATACACCTCCCGCGCATGTGGTTGTAACTTTGATTTCCACTGGTTTCGACTCTAGCACATTGCACTATTGCTTCCACACGTTTCACACAAATAAAATTATTTTATTTCGAAAACTTCACTACTCTGGCATATTTAACAAGAATGAGAGATCTTCGACACCCATTCGTATTCACAAAAACGTTCGCAAACCGCTGGTCACGTGCAGCCACACTGGCTCCCGCCAGAGACTTACCTTTACATAAAGAACTCCTCAAATGTACGTTTTGAATCAACAAACCTAATATGAAATAAAAATAAATTCTCTAAATATCATAAAGAATGTACTGAACATAGTCAATAATTAACCGAACTTTTGTACTTTCAATAGCACAAATTTCATAAAACTTACGCTGCAGCGAGTCAGACGAAGACGATACGGGTATTCCCCTGAGACTCACTCCGTCGCCGCGCAAAGGCCGTATGTTACCCGTGTTAAATCGAAAAGCCAAACAGTAAATAGTAAATACAGTAATACAACCAAGAGCGTGGTGCAATTCCTGGCAATGCACCAGACACCGGAGAGAGCGCCAGTTGGACGCTCTTTGGTTTCAGAAGGATTTCATATAGTCGTCTCCTGTTAAAGTGAATTCGGATATAGTGATCCCTCGGTTATAGTGAACTTTAAGGCGCTGGTCCCGTTTCACTTTCATTACAAATAAGCACAAGAAGACTTATAGTGAACCCGAACCTCGGCTACAGTGAACCCATGAAATACAACATTCTGAAAATAATTCCCTCCTGGAAAATAATATATCACCTCAGTGCCACAAATTCAAACACTAAGCAGTTTGAATTTTAAACAGTAAGAGGCATTGAAGGGTGTCAAGACTGAATTACGATACTTCGACACAGAGGTCAATGTAGAATCAATTGTGGAGAAAACTAATTCTGAAGAAGAATCTAGAGAAATTACGAATAAAGAAGTACGAAGCAAACAATTGAAAAGAAATATTTAAGGATAAATCAAGGTATTGAAATTCCAGTTCATGCTGTTGCTGTGTTTTGCTGTATCTCGTATCAATAAAATTAATGACTATGGAGAAATTGTTTAATTTACACATCGGATATAGTGAACTAAGAATGCTAGTCCCCAGGAGTTCACTATAACTGGCGTCGACTGTTCATCGACATTACTGCAATATCTTTAAAATTGAATGTTGTTAAAAGGCAATTTTATATTCGTAAGATATGAGATCTTTTTCATTTTCTGGGGGTTGTGCAACCGAAGCTCGAACCGCCACTGCCTCTAACACGTAGTGTAGCTAGACTCCATGTTTTGTGGATCATTGATACCGAAAACTCTGTTGATGGCAAAACGTCTGTGTGACAGTGAACAACGTTAGCGGCTAAACCATTCAGCCGATTTTCTCCAAAATTCAATTTTTCCCAAATCGATGTAACTGGTGTTGTGGCTCCTTGAATTTTAAACCGAAACTTCAATTTTGAGGGGTACCTTACATGAAGCCCGTGAATAATTTTAAAAATTCTTAAATAAGCGGCTCCATAGTTTTGGATTAAAATTTGGTGTTGGATAGTGTGAAGGCCGTTTAAGAGAATAGTGCAGGTCTCATGTTCGCTGAAAACCCTGATTTTTGGAAAAGTAAACCTTTTTCGGCGTCTTCCTACAATTACAAAGAAACCCTTAATGAAATTGTTTCTTGAATAAAGTTTTGAAATAAGGTCTGTACAATTTTAGAAAATTGGGGTCCTTTGCGTATATTTTTTGTGAAATCTGGGCAACTTAATTTTGTTTAAACATTTTTTTCTCAAAAACGGCATCAACAATTTTATTCAATTTTCCCTTGATAGGTATAAGGCGTTAAGGAGTGCAGACCATATTCGTTGAAAATTGTATTTTTGAAAATTGCAAAATTTGTATTTTGCGAAATTTGTGTCAACTTGACTTTTAAAAAATTTTTATAAAATTTGGAAAATAAAGGAGGCTTAAAGCATAGTGCAGGTCTCGTGATGATTGATATGCCCGATTATTCGGAAACTGACCAAATTAAAAATTTTTCCTGCGTCTTCTTACAATTTCAATTGTGAAGACAATTTTTTTCTTAATGAAATATGTTCTTTAGAAACCTATTCAAGTAAGGCAATGTAGAAGTTTTTGAAAACTTAGTATTTTTGTGTAATTTGGCATCAAACATATCGCACGTTTAGAATTCCCTGCGCCTCTTGAATATAATTTGCGGGGTTTTTTGAAGCTATTTTCTAATACTCTACATAAAAGAAAAATTGAAAAAATTGAGTACCATAAATGTGTACCAACATTTTAACTTTAATTTCATATTACTGCCTGGGCTGCGTTTGGGAACACAGCAGCGATGGAAATAGTGTGTACTCATATTTTGTGTCGCGCAACCCCGTCAAGATCTCCGCATGTTCATTTTCTTCGTGTTCCGTGACAATTCTGAGACTTACTTTTAATCTCAGTATAGGTTGTAAGCAAAGATAGCTTCGATTGCGCTCTTCTACAAAAGAAGTTAAAATTCCCGTTGAATATTATGAACGTAATAACATGGTCGTTTCGATCGAAAAAATAGCAAAGTGGTACCCACCGATGTCATTTAAAGAAGAGGCGCGACACTAATCGAATCTCAAACTTACACGTATTGTAGTAGTGTTAATAATAAAAAAACTAATGAAAACTCTGCTATTGAGTTCCCGGTGTGACGTGTATTCCGCAAATATCTCGTCCATGCACATGCAACCTATAGACAACCATATAGGCGTTACGGGATGCTACTACCCATGTTGCCCCTATACAAGCGGCAGCGTTTGAAGTTGTGTTATGCGTGAGTCAAGAACTTCGCAATCCTCAAGAAAACGTCTGACACTTTTCATACATACTTCGATTTCAACACTTGCCATTATCAAGTACCGAGTTGAATTCTACACTTTACCGAATACGATGCCGTATGTGAATTTGTGTTAAATATTGCGAAATGTCTGAAAATTACGAAAAATCCCGGTTTTCAAATCAAATTCTCCATTTTTCCCGGTTCTTCCAAGCTTTTTCAAATTCCCGTTGGTATTCTTTTCTCGGTTTTTAAGGATTCCAGCTGACCAATCTGCCATGGATATTGGTAACAATTTTTTAATTAGAAAAATTGGCAGAGATTTTAGTATTTAAATTCTTTCTTCGATGTCCCCACTCGAATTTCACATGCCTGTCCCGCTCCTGGAACCCTCATGAAATTACGTGATTCATTAATGCAATATTGTATTCGAAACATCACAGGAATAAATTTGCAATGTGTGAAAACACCACGTACATAATATGCATTTGATTTTTATACAATTTCTTTTACACAACTCAAAATGTTACCTGTTCTTCCAACTTTCCCCCACTTGATTTCTCGAAGGGTTAAGTGGGCGCTCTGAGGGCGCATTCAGTGCCTCGCAGAGACCCTCCAACCGACGATGCCAACAATGGTCTCCATTGGTCTCCGTGCAGGCGACCGTACACGGCCGGGCCCTCCCCGCCCCGGACACGGCAGGACGCCCCCCCCCCCCCCCCCCCCCCCGCCCCCCGACAGTCCTCGCTCGGGAAACCCAATAGGTCGCTTTCACCGCGTGTGATTCAGTCGCCGACGCCGCCCCCTCACCTCAGCCACCCCCCTCAAGCGATTGTGTACAGTGCGAAACGTTAAAGAGTCCAAGGGACAAAACAAACGATCCCCCACTCGCGTTTTCAAACCATACTAGAGGCATTTCCATTTGTTCCACTAAAGCCCCTTTGTGTATTGTAGAACATGTCTGTCGCTCTTGCCATTACAGAGTTTATTTTCTTTCTTGTGGAGCGTTCAAAGAAATGACTCCACACAAGGAATGAATTGATTGATTGATTTATTCTTATTTCCGGGCGCGTCAACTGCGCTGGTCATTAGTCCCGTTAGTGTAGTACATGTTTTTTTCTCGGGAGATGGCGGTGATCTTCCCCCGCTGGATGGCGGGATCCGGCGCCGACCTACCGTCGGCTAGTGGGGTTTCCCCCTAACCAGAACTCTCCCACCAGCGGGGCACCGCCCCAGCCGGGACAAGCTCTAAGCAGAACGAATGAATAAAACCAGCATCATCTGAAACTAATATTGCCTGAAGAGTATTAACCAAATAAGGAGCAAAACGTAAAATGGTTTACCTCGTGGATAAAATAATTATTAAGTCTCACAAAGTAACTACGATCCCTGTATCAAGGTAACACATTAAATGAATAACAGCGAATGGTCCCACTAAAATGAAGTGATATGACACCTCTCGACAACCATTGGCAGCACTACACTACTGTCTTCCCTGACAAAAAACAAGTCTTCCTCCCGTAGGCGTAACCGCCCTCCCTTCCCCACACCCGAGTACAACAACAACAACAACAACAACAACAACAACAACAACAACAACAACAACAACAACAACAACAACAACAACAACAATTCCACGAAATGCTTTTCCAACATTTTTCTCGGAAGCACCACAATAGACACCGCGCTGCCAGTGCGAACCTCCGGTTGGTACAGTTCTTCTCAACATTTGGCCCAAGGGATAGAGGGCTCATTACGCTCCTGCACATGTTTCCTTTAGATGCACGGAGCGTTGCAATGCCAGTGACAATGGCAGTTTGCTCATTCATTTTTCCCCATTTGACAATATTGAATTAAACGATTCCCCCCCCATTCCCCTGCACATTTGAAAACTGGCTTCGGTACTGTCCATTGATGTCAGTCACAGCCCCACAGTGCCTTCGTAATCGGATGAGACCAGACCACCGCCAATCCGCGAGTGGAAGGAATCTAGACCGAAAATGATTTCCCCAGGTTTACTGGCATGAGCCAACCACTCGTCCGCAGAGTTCGCAACCATTTCGCACTGTGCGCTTCAGGGAGCGGAACGGAGCGAGCCGCCGCCGCCGCCAGATAAGCGACGGGGAGACGTCGCGCCAGTGGCGACCGCCAGACGCCAGACGCTGCGGCGGCGGCGGCCGCGACGGCGGGCCCGGCCGGCAACGCCACCGCCGCCTCCCACGCTCCGCGGCTGCAGCCCGAGCGCAACAAGTGAGCGAGCACCCGCTCGCGCTCAACAGCAATTTATTCTAAATGGATTCAGCTCCGATTCGTCGGAGGCAGTTTTCCAGCTCCACTAATGATTAAGTCAATTAACATCATCCAACAAGCTTCATTTCTCTCTCAACTACTGTCCAGTTTCTTTCGTAAGGGTTTAGAGACTAGAGACAGCTGGAATGAACAATTATAGAGGGCTCTTAAAGCCGAAATTTGAAATGGAACTCAGTTCGGTGCAAATGTAAAAACGTTCGCGAAGAGCTTCATACACAGGATTTGCTACCAGTTAACGCAAATGGCATTTCTTTCTTAAATAATTTCATAGTCGGGAGGTACACAGCACTGGAAAGAGCATGGGTGAAAAGTAGCACACTAACAGCAATAAGCTTGGTTGTTCTGAATTCTCACACATGAACAATTCGGGATAAGACGAAACCTTGCGTCCAATCACACTTTATCGATACCTTCGGCAGCTCTGACAACATATCTGGAACAGGTTGCATGCCGACGATGGAATGGCAGTTTATCTGTAAGAGGAAAAGATCCTTTTGAAGATTGGAGATTTCTTGTTTGAACTCGCCATTTCTTGCAAAACGACGTACGGTACGGGTTATATTTCACGTCCTGATCTTGTAGCAATTTATCTGCCCACAAAATATCCTCCATTGCTCCGGGTTTCAGTTTATTATCGAATATTCCTATCAGTCAAAAAATAAAAATGTTTCAATCCTTGAAAGACGTTACGAAGACCGTATTTTACAGAAAATATTACTGGCATTCTTCTACGCACTACTGCAATAATGAAACTATCCACGTAATTAGTCCCCGACGTGAGTTGAATGATCAATCCACAAAAGAAGGTAAACGTGCTCTGAGAACTACTCGACTCAACATTCCATTAGTTAGATACTTCGTGTAAGTGGCGGTGCATGTTTGTCTCCTTTTCACATATTCGCAGATACCGTTTCAAAAGCCTTTTTTAGAATATCGCCAGTACTTATCTCCAATATTTCCACGAATCACTTTTACCATTCACTTCGAATGAAAAACCAACATAGCGCATTCACCCCTTATTAACAAGTTCATGAGACTCGTCTCTCTGACCACGTAAGCAATATTATATCCGATCCGAGTGAATCAATCGAGTTCAAGGTCTGAGGCAAGCAAACTATAGAGTCATTCGTAATCATTCATTATCGTCCAATCGTCCATGGATAAACCCTGCGTTTCTGCTCCCGAAGAACTCCCCCTCTCCTCATGGAAGATATACATTATTTATCGAAGACCATGTATAAACCATGACAAATCATGCATTCTTACAATTCACCGCCAATGTCAAGTTATTAAAATCGGTTATCGCCTTCATATATTTACAAACATGGATTACAAGTACACGATGTTTGTAGTTTTAAATGAATAAACTGTTTTGCGATAAGGTTTTATCAATTCAAATAAAACAACGCTCAAGGGTCAGGCATTCACTGTAAGATCCCTCGCCATTCCTATGAAAATATATTCTGGCTACACAGCTCCCTACCAACGCTGTGAAGGCCGGTCGAATAGACTAGCGCTGCCGACGACGATAACTTCATTATGCGCTTCCGTTCACAAAAACATGAAATTTTTTTTGTTTAAGGAAAATTTCTATCAATATTTCAGCACAAATCTGGTTTATTGCAAGGGAGCAGATTGCGCATATTTACTTTATTTCGTGTTTTTGGGCGCGTCAAATGTTATTTTCTTCGGTTCGAGTAGTGCTCGTTTTTATCACGGGAAGTGGCGGTGATCTTCCCCCGCCAGATGACTTCCGGCGCCGACGTAAACGTCGGCATGCGGGATCTCCCCTCACCAGGTATCTCCCAACAGCGAGGCATCGCCCCAGAGAGGACAAAAAGTCTAAGCTACAACTGGTCTCTCAACATGTGTAATGTGTAAAGCGGATGCGGTTAGGATTAGGAAGAGGCGGGAATGATCGCGCGCGGTCCGAGGCCCGTTTGAAACCGTATAGGCCCAGCATTCGCCTGGTCTTGATCGATAAACCAACGATCAGAGCAGCTGGCGATAGAATTATCGACAGCGGCTTCATTCAACCTAGCTATTTCGGTAGTGCCCAAAATCCTGCCACCATTGGGAGACTCACCCTAGAAGCACCGGTCTGAGGCAGTGACCCTGAGCCACTTATGCCGGCCTTAACTTTGAAAAATGGGCACACGTAGTACAAGGGAGGGTCCACATAAATCTCGAAAGTTTATGCAGAAGAAACAAAGAGATTAAACTTGACCCTTAAAATTCACTCCTGCACAGACAAATGCTCAAAACTAATTCGTGTGAATGAAATTGGATGACTAATTAAATCACGCTGCATACTACACACTCTCGGAATTACCGTTTCATATGAAAATAAGCAACACTCCACACTCCGAAAAATACTGTGGTATGCAATATTCTAAGTGAACAAAAATTACGTATAAAAGTTTAATTTCCAAACTTAACTGTAGTGGATTGTTCGAAATATCAATTCAGATCAAACCATCATAAACCTAGGTATTTTCAATTTCAATCGTCTAACACCAGGAACTTTCTTCGCCCTAACTCTCCAATCTGTATCACCTTACGACACGTTGTATTTGTACGTTGTCTGTGCAGTAAACGTCAACAAGCTATTTTTCACATGTCATACAACGTACACCATGTCTGGTAGTACATTTTTAAGGGCACGATATATACGGTAGACCTAATTTCAAAGCGAATGAGTACTACCTACTCTACGAGTAGCAACCGTAGGGCATTAGAGACTTAAGTGTAATACCTATTATATCCTGCAAGGTGGCTGTGTTCCTCTCCCGCTGACACTCGAGATCCGGAGCTGACTGACACGAAGCGGCACTAAGCAACACTGACTGACACGAAACGGCACTGGCACTAAGCTTGCACGAAATATTCCTCCGGTGAGACACCGTCCCAGCCAGCATGAACTCTAAACTCCGCTAGTGCTAGTGTAGCACACGTATGTGAAAGTGCGCAGAAAAGTATTAGGGGAGAGGACGTAACAAAGACGAGGACAGGAAGATCACGCGCATTGCTGCGTTTTTCGGCGCAATCGATCAGAGCAGCCAACCGCTGGAATTTGCCACCAGGCAGAGACTGACCTCGATCTAGCGAGAACCGCAATCCTTTACGATCCAAAACCTAGTACACCTCCCGGTTAAAAATCCTGCAGAGGCAACGGACTTTCCGATGACCTATCGAAGTCCATCCGAATGTCAGTGCGGAGACGAAACGTTAACTACGCCGCGCGGCGTGGTCCGGCGGGGCGCCAGCTGGCGCGCCGGGCGAGCGCACGCGCAGCCGTTGCGCCCCCACCCCGCAGAGCGCTCTCGCGTCGTCGTCCCCTCCCTTTCGCCCCCGCGCGGGCGCCGTCGGCACCAAGACGCGGCGCAACGCGCTCGGAAATGCGCAGGGCGCAAGCCGCGAAGCCCCAAATTCCGGGCCTCCGCTCCGAATAGGCACAGACACTCAACGCACGAATACGAGTCACGCCTACACGTTCGATGAACATTACATTGTCAGAAGATTTATAATAATCTTAACTTCTAATGGAAACAAAAACTTAAAATGCTGGGATAGTATTTCAGTTAAATACATAGCTAGGTATTAGTTCTTTTCTGGGAGCTACTTGCCTATGTTAAACCATCAGGGCATTGATTCAGTGGTGAGTTGTAGTTGACATTTACATAATTGAAATGATTGAAGGCTCGCACACTGTCCCTTTCTAGGCACGCAATTATTCAGACATTTGTACATTTCTGTCTTTCAATATTAAAACATAGAATGTTTAATATTGAAGTAGCGTGTGTAGTGTACCACACACACGTAACAAAAAGTGACTGTCTGGAAAATTTAGATCATTACCCACTTCAAAAATCGGCACTACAGATCGTGTTCTTAGAATTCTAACTTGCATGATCGAATCCACACTCAGGTCTCCGGTGGAAAATCCCTTAAGGTTTCGTTCCGAGCAAGAATTCGTCTTGCAAAGTAAATACGCAACAGTTACCCCATCGTCGAAACGTTCGCCCTCTCTCCACCGCTTATTCCGAATTCGAGAAGTGCACAGCACGCGATACTCCAATCAAACAGGTGACCAGCGAAGTGTCAGACGCTTCGACGAACGGAGACCGTCCGACAGCAACGCCACGCTCCGCGCCTCGCGCATTGTTCCCAGGAGGAAACCCGCCCCCTCCAGGATCGCAAGGCAATGCGGCGTCAGGAATCACATGCGCCAGGAATTTGATATAGCCGATCGCAAAGTCACAGACGTCTAATTATTTGCATGTGTACCCGATGTAGTGTCGCTACCGTCAGGACGAGTTCCGATTTAATGTTCGCCGCCGATCGTTGGAACATTTAATTCTTGAGTTTCCTCCGTGATCTTATTAAACCTTGTAAAGCTCGATTATCCCAACGAAACTACATAATTCAGGATTTTTACGTTGACTACTATAATGACATTGAATCCTCTAGCTTGACGAGCGTGCTTCGCTAATGTGAATACATTACTGAAACATTTATTTGTAATCAGCAAGCCATACAAATATTTTTGAAGTGTTTGAGTAAATATAAAGAAAATGAAGTTTTCTGCCATTGGCTTGGTCGCAGTATTTTCTTCCCTCCTAATGCTTTTAAGTACACTATTAGATTACTCTTTATAAATAAAAATATGTTCAATGATTAAGTTTACGTTCGGTTCGCAAAAGTTCTATGAAGTCGCCTTTCGCACTTATTGGAATTATTTATATTATGCAATTAATGACATTGCGCAACTCTTCCTCTTTACATTATACTGCGTATCCCACAATGCAATTAGTCACTAGTTTACGAATCTCTTTTACCAAGCGTACTTCTTAACCTACAAGTTTTGCGTCGCGACCTGATTGCTTGAATATTTCGTGTTAGACGTTTCCAAGTCCCCAGTTGTGAGAAAATCGTCACATAACGTTCGAAAATATGAGAAATTAATTAAATTTCATTACTCAAAGATACAGGACATGGATACTTCACTTTTCAAGAGTGTGTTTACAAACCCCTTTGAACACTTAAGGCCCACTACAGTATGAATAAGAAATTGTCCCTGAATGTGAATGAGGTACCGGATGCCAACATCCCACCCCACGAACCTGCCAACCTCTCCCTCTCTTGCGATCGGTGCTGTGGCCTCTATTCACGAACACAAATCTCCAACTCGCACGCGCGATTTACCACATACGAAACGTAAAGGTGTAAAATCGGGTTGATGTCAAAGAACTTGAGGCTGAATAACTGAAAAGAAATCCAATGGTAACGATAAATTATCAAAATTCACGGAAATGAAATTACAATGTCTTCCAAGAAAATAATTTTTGTTTTATAAAAAAATTAATCTGCGATGTGGATTGACAATGGTCTATAAAGCAAACTTATTTTAAACCCAAAATAATGAATGTGTTGTCCAATTCAGAGAGAAAGAGAGAGGAGAGAGGAGAGAGAGTGAGAGTAAAGTATCCCCGTACGAGTACTCTAGGGGATACTTCAATCTTTCTACAGTAGAAGTATGAACATTCGTGATTTACCCTCCAGCAGTAGGATCGTTGTGCTCGAGGTTTCTGCAGGACGATAATTGGAGGCATTGACCACAGGAAAACTATCACTAAGTTCATTCGCTGCAGTGTCCCTCACGATACTCTCTCAAAAATTTGGAAATTATTTTCCCACAAAATATGGTACCCTCCTGGAAATTTATTGTGAAACTGTATGGAAGTGTGGAGTATCAAGATACCATCTGGTGACACTGACCCTACAAATTCCACCTTTTACACAAAACACCGACAACTCTTGTGCTGAAAGTTGTCTGATCTTTATCTTCACTGTCAAGGGCACTGATCCAGACAATGGATATACTCGTGCCAAGATTTCGAGTAATCACGTCGTACGAAATTTCTTCCTTTTTCTACGACTTTTTCCAACTTTAAAATGTTACTCGGACGTTTCCGGACGTTGTCTGAAAGGTACATTAGATGCAACTTCCTCTTGAGGTCAACATAACGCAAAACCCCCTGCTATCCTCTTGTTCTAAATTCTTGATTAATAAATCGATTGCAGATTTGCACATTGGGATCGATGCGTTGGAACTTCAGCTAAGACGACACTACTTGGTGGGCCGGAGATCCTATCAGATTGAAGTATATTTCAAAGCGAAGCTCACCAGTGAGCATTAACAACTTGTTGACCAGCTGGCACAAAGCTCTCGCGAAAGCTCTGGATTTGCCCAGAACGCAGGGACGAAC
Organism: Teleogryllus oceanicus; assembly: GCA_964035755.1. Taxonomy (NCBI): domain Eukaryota; kingdom Metazoa; phylum Arthropoda; class Insecta; order Orthoptera; family Gryllidae; genus Teleogryllus; species Teleogryllus oceanicus. The sequence continues at coordinate 92,017,795 of CAXIVR010000004.1, forward strand.
GTAAATGGGCAGGAGGACGACGAGGAGGACGGGGGAGTCGCGTTGGTCGGGGCAGCTGCCAACGGCGCAACGCCGGCAGAGGCGGGGGCGAGGGCGAGGGCGGGGTCACGACACCTACGCGCTCCCCCGCACTCTGTGAAGCCCTGCAGCCGACAGGCAGGGGCACCCGGCGCCGTGCCAGCGCCTCTACACACTACTGCTGCCACCTCGTTCGAATGGGGCGACACCAACCTACGCAGTTCACATGGGAACCGTGAAGGTTAAACGACTGACCTGTGGAGAGGCAGAACATTAGCCTCCAATAGAAGTCACCCAAGGCGATACCCTCCATCTTAGTTATTTTTCTTCGAATATTTCCAACATCAAATTAAATAATTTTGAGAAAAAAATTGAACAGATTGAGAAAGAGAGAGAGAGAGAAGAGAGAGAGAGAGAGAGAAAAGAAAGAGAGAGAGAAAGAGAAAGAGAGAGAGAGAAAGAGAGAGAGAGAAAGAGAGAGAGAGAGAGAGAGAAAGAAAGAGAAAGGAAAGAGAGAGAGAGAAAGAAAGAGAGAGAGAAAGAAAGAGAGAGAGAAAGAAAGAGAGAGAGAAAGAAAGAGAGAAAGAAAGAGAGAGAGAAAGAAGAGAGAAAGAAAGAGAGAGAGAAAGAAAGAAAGAGAGAGAGAAAAAAGAAAGAGAGAGAGAAAAGAAAGAGAGAGAGAAAAAAGAAAGAGAGAGAGAGAGAGAGAAAGAAAGAGAGAGAGAAGAAAGAGAGAGAAAGAGAGAGGAGAAAGAGAGAGAGAGAAGAAAGAGAGAGAAAGAAGAGAGAGAGAAAGAGAGAGAGAGAGAGAGAGAGAGAGAAATACGTCGCATAAATTCTCCACATACCCGACCCGTAATATTTCATTAGTCTCAAGCTCTTCGAAATTCGAACTGGGAAAAATATATCTGAAGGCGCTACTGATGCATTGTACCTGGAACGTAAGCGGCACGATGGACCACAGCAAACGGAACGTCTCGTCTTAATAGGATTCATGGGATTTGAAATATCATATACAACATGCGACTTCACGCAAGTGTAGGTGTTCTAAATATTTTACGCTCGTATGAATGTCATGGCACATTTGTTTGTTCTGTTTCGCACATTCTCTGTTCACTTATCACAAAGAGCAGCAGAGTGCCCGAAGTGGATACTGCCCTTTCCACGAAGCGTGTGGTATCGCGCGAGTTTCCCAGTTTCTTTCCTTATGTCGCTCACAATGGGCCGAAAGCAGAAAGAGTTTATCTGCCATAATTTAATCAAACCTGAAAACTAAATAGTGAAAATCTGAATATAAATATATTTTTGTTCCATTATTCGTAATCTCTTTCAGAATTTGAACTTCTCAGTAGATTTTCACTCAGGACAGAATATCACTGGTAGCAAAATTTAGCAATTGCGCATGCATGCGCATTTCATTCTTCAAATGTAGCAAGGAAAAATTATAGCGCGGACATGGAAGTGCCGATAGATCCAAAACGTTCAAAATGCGCATCAAGTAGCAATGAATTCTGCTCTGGTAGCACGTTTGTAGGCCAGAGCGAAGCATTTTTGCAGTAACGCGCTCGTGCTTTTGGCATAATCGCGGCCAGTGTGCTTCGCGTTGTAGGAAAGCCCCAGGCGCTCGCAGCAGCCAGCCGCAGGGCTTCCTGGAAGCAGACACCACCACTGCGGCGCGGCGCATTACAGCTTCCCCCACGTCATCCTCGTCGGCCCTCGAGTCGCATCTGCAGCGAAGCCCCATCTTGAAGGTCATGCTTTACGAAACTGCGCCACTCGAAAATCTGCGGTAAGGTAAACAGCCTAAAACGCATCGCATCGACAAATGCGATTCTTCCGGATCACAGTACGTCAATTGCGGAAGTGGCTTAATAATTACTTATAACAAGTTACGAAAATTCAGTTACTTTCAACGGTATATTAATCTCAAGGCAACGGCAACCTCTTAACATCCAATTTTAGCAAAACATATTCAATCCAGAAACGCCTGAACTTCAAATTTACAGAGCTACTTTAAATGGTTGCATCAATACTAGGTTTGTATAACACCTTTATAAGCAAGTTGTGGATTTGTTTTATTTTATGAATTTATTACGAAATTTTCGTTCTATTGTAAAATTTATGAAGATTGATATTAACTTTCCAATTGCCTAGTGACAATGTCGAGGTTACGAGAACTAGCTGGACTTCGCACTTTGTCAAACTTTGATTTAAAGCTCAATCCATCATCTAACGGGCAGTGTGAACTGAGCCATACATCCTCAGTACTACGCTTGGGTACACTTAACAATATTGGTAAGCATTTATTAACGGCCTAGACCCGTTAGGTAACGACAGTCAAGGAGTCAATTTAATATTACATATATTTCCAGGATCTATTTCCCTGACACGAAATGGGTGTTACCAGATGAGCCCGGAAAATGTATGTCTTGCTGAATATAATGAATATAATTTGAGGCCTATAAATCCGGGTTTTAAAAACATACGAAGCAGTTTTAGAGCAATACATAAAACATGCGAAGTATGTTGCAAGTTTCTATGTGATCCAGTCTAAGTTGGGCGATTTTTAAATTGCAACATTTAATATTTTCTTTTCGAACCGGGGACAGTCGAAAAAGGTGAGCGAGTGAAGTATCCTAAAAAAATAGCTTTAAAATTTTTATATTGTGTTTACAGACAATCAGTATATCGGTAAGAGACTGCCAAGAAATGAAGCAACGTTACTAAGCCAATCTGCAGTAATCCAACCATCATGGTTTTCAACATTTACATTACATCCGATAGGCCATCCTAAAAAAAATTAACAACTTATGCCTGATCTATCAACTAATGGCACTATTCCCAAACTGCATCGAAGATTCGTAAACTACAATCTCATCACGTGCTGCACGAGCACGCACGCACGCACGCACGCATACACGCACACACGCATACACGCACACATACACAGCGATATTCCAAAGTCACCGTGAGGACGGTTGCTTCTGAGGAAGGATCACATGGGGATTAACTGTCAAAGTATTAACTGAAATTCTTATGACGTCCAGATTAATAAGCAATGTACTGTCAAGAAATAGGTACTTTGAAGGAAGAATCATTTCTGCAGCAAGAGAGAATTTAAGAGCACACCCCAACCAAAATCCTGCATCAAATCCCCGGCATAGGACGAGTCATCTCCACCCCCGCGCTGTCGACCCTGTCCGGTGACCCAACAAAGCAAGGGGTCCCATTGAGCAAGGCCCAGCGCCCTGCGCCGCGACTGGCTGTGGGCGGGGGCGGGGCGGGGGTGGCAGCGCGCCACGGCGGGGGCGGACCCACCTGCGACCTTCGCGCGCAGGCTATTTGCGCCCACCTGGGCGGGGGAGGGGCCTATTTAAGCGCGCGCCTCGAAATACCGCGCTGCGGCGCCGAGGGCTACTGCGCGGGCGGGGGGGGGGGGGGGGGGGGCGGGGCGCGGTGCACCCAGTCCAAGCTGACACGCGCCAGCGCCCACCGCGGGAACGCACCGCCCACCGCGGACGCCCGGGGCGCCGTGGGGTGGAGGGGGGGGTGAGTAAGGGGATTCAAAGAATTAGCGAAAACAACGAAGCTAGAGCTGAGAAATCATATTAAAAATAGGTTCCATTCATTTTTATAGACAATCGCATTTATTACAATTCTACAGGTATTTATCTCTTCATAACCTTATTTATTCAAATATTCTGCAGTTTACAGTGTTTCGGAGCTCATGCTGCGTCTCCTTCATCAGGTAAAATTATCACTAAAATAAGTGGGTTTGAGATTTAAATTTCCGCTGTTGCTGTTGTTCTTGTTTACCAACATTGTAAACGACCTCTGTCGCAAGAAATCGTTCACAAAAGGGTATTTTGCGGCACAAATGACGACGTATTAGATTTTACAACACAATGATTGCGTCACACATTCAGCCAATCGCAGCGAGCTAATTAATGGAAGGTATCTGAACGGAACAGCCGACCACCGTGTTCTCACAGATTTCGAATACCCGACGCGTCATAAGAAAGTCTTTTCTTAAAATTATGTTTGATTCTTGTATAAACTTATAATACTGTTATACTCGTATATAAAATATAGCGCATGCAACTCTTTCCTAACGTCACTCTTTTTCCAAACATGTACTCGTGCAATAAAGTTTAATATTATTAAAAACTAATTATGTAAACCATCATCGTCGCGTATGCGAACGAATATTTATTGAATTCTATTCACATCCTAGAAGTTTATTAATGATTTCGATACACGTATCAATTCATTGCTCTTCGGTCCCTTCAAAAAGTAAAACACGAATCAAAATGATTATAAATATAACAGTGGACACCATTAAAGAACGAAACTTGTAAACATGCAAGTAGAAAATTTCCCCCATAAAAAAGTAATTTAATATTAACACACACCCAAGTCTTAAACGTGGATTAATGTAACATCGAGAACTGAAATGACAGGTGCGACAACGATGACACACACAAAAAGGGGAAACAAGTATAGAGTTATTGAAACGACGCAGTCAAGAAGCGGAAGTGATATGCAAAGCGTAGGAAATCAAGAGTCCCCGGTCGTTGCGTTCGAGGTTGAGCGCTGACGCCGCAGAAGTTGCAAGCGGGAAGGCAGGTCGGGACTGTGCACGGCGAAAGGGGAAAGGACAGTACCCTTCTGCGAGCTAGCTAAGGCCGCGGACAACATCGCGAATCTGCGTTGCAGCGGGATCCGACCCGCGGGAGCCCGTGTGTCGGGCTAAGAAAAGACCAGCTCCGTCGCCAAAGCGAACGGAAGTGTTACTTTTATTTACCATTTGCCTTGCCAGCAGAACGGGCGCCCTTCCCCTATTCGACATTTTTGGCACCGGCCAAATGCAAAGGAATCTCTTGAATGGCGCGACAATACGTTAGGGAAGTTGGCTGCGTAAGAGACGCGATTAAAATGAAGATAGCTCTTATTTCCAGGTCTTTCACCTATCAAAATAACAGAGATCTAATCTAACTATAAAAACTAGAGTTCCTATTCCAAAGGCTAACGGCCTGTGGTTGCCCGTCTTCGCAAGCTGGTCCTCAAACGATCGGACAATACCCTCAAAATCTGAAGATCTCCTTTTACACGCTAAGTAGGGCGCGGCAGACAGGAAGAAAATTTCCTTTGCAAATATCTGCCTATCGGTTGTTCCAAATACACCACCCGCAGCACGACTGAAGTCTGTGCGCTCGATATTACGATATACAAACGAACTTTACAAACGTTCATTACTGTTCAAAAATACCAAACTTCTCTTTCAGAAGGGAGGAACAACATGTGTATTAAATTGTACAACACTGTATAAATTCTTTATCTTCAATATTTTCAGTCTAGCAATGTTGCTCCCGTCCCTACCTTCAATACATTATCAAGCAAATGAACATCAAAAAACTTAATAATAATCAGGAAAATTAAACTTGCAGGAATTTAGTATTCTAGTAATCTCGAGGATGTGACTTCTCATTTAAACAGTTTATCTATTCTAGGTCTGAGTTAAACACCCTAGTTCGTCGCTTACAACCTAACTTATATTTTTCTTACGTCCTTGCAGCTTACAAAGTATATCCTAGAAACAGGGCTGAGAATGCACAGCCCCACAACACGTCTTTGTTCTTTGGTTATCGCTTCACCCACTTTTTGATTTTTAGCATTATTATGAAAAGCATTTTGAATGAATGCGTTCTAATATTTACCGTGGTAACATTTGCTATCATGACCTAAAAACAACTTGGACACAGACCGTGCAACTGCATGAGCGAAGAAAGTAATAGCTGCAGAAACCGGTATTAGAGGAAGAGAAAGATGTCCCGGAAGTGGAAAGGCAGAGAGGACACACTAGCAAGTTACTGTTCCGTACGCATAAAGTAGGCCAACTTCGCGAGTACATGCACGAGAAAAGATACTCAGACACAGACAGTAAGGGGACAAAAAAATTACTCATTTCTTCCCAGCAATTCTGAGAGGTTGCCTAGAGCAAAAATCCACAGAACAGATTTTATAATTCGTAAATTAAAAGCACAGAATACCAACACTTTTTAAAACTATGGAAGTTAAGTGATTTGCGAAGAACTATCGTGGATATGAGTTCAAAGCAAAAGCGGTTGTGAGTAACAGCGATGAGAAGTTTCAGCCTAGGACCTTGTGCAGCTTATTTTCAGCGAAGTTATGTTAATACAACTAATATATATGCATTGTATAACTTTGGCATCTAAGATGCGTTTTAGAGGTTCTTGAAATTTTGTTGACGAAAGCGTGTTAGTCCATTAAACCGAAGAAAACATTTTTGAAGATCTACAGTTAGTTGCGTCAAACTGCAGAAACGTTACGTTAATGTTTCGTTACAGAATTATTGTTTAAGTTTTCGTTTTCATTGAATAATCAAACTTCGGTATTTTTCATAAAATGTTTTCATCACCTTGACTTCTTTAACATTGACAAACACATTGCACTTTAATTTGTATGCATTTTCATTATACATTGCTAATGTAGCTGACTTAGAAAACCCAACAAATTTTCTGAAAAGGTAATGTCCGGACATTGTATAAGGATGTGCGCACATGCATTTGTCCGGCTTCAGATGGAGAACCTTGCTTATTCACTGCATTGTGAAGCCTTTCGTTTAAAACCAGACTGGCAATTGAAATTGGAGTGACTTCTGCAGCAGTCCATTCTACGAGATGTTCAAGGCACGAGGCTTTATGTAATACAGGAAATGACGTTTCAGATGTCAAGGTTACCATTCACACGACTATTTACAATCTAGAATAGCACTGAGTAAAATTGCTGTTTATATACCAGCGTCACGCGGAATTAGAATAAAAAAATTCTTGCTATTTCTAATCGAATGATAACTAACTTAACCAAAAAGCTTACCTTTACTGCATTTAACAAGTATCATTAATTTTAAAAATTACAAAATATTTCCTTAATTTCGCGAAAGCCATACACCTGCTTTATTGAACATAATTTCTTTGGATGTGCGCCTCGCATTACAGATTGCAGCAAACAATATTGTAGAGAAAATTTACTTCCTGGCTACCACATTCAGTCTCAAGTCAACGCCAAATCGTAACACGGGGAATTTTCGGTGGATTGCAGGCCTTGCTGCCAGCTTGGCTAAACTAGCGTTGCTCCATTCAGCTCAGATAACATCAAATCTGCTGCTAACCTTCTCTCTCTGCACAATCACTGATAGATGAGAGTGTTAGGTTAGTTTTTGGAAAGTATATCAGGCAGTGGTTATTGTAGGTAGTTTGATTTACAGTTGTATGAAGTTAGGTTCGTGCTAAAAGTGAAGAGTTTAAGCAGAAAAATCTAATCAATTCATTTGTGGGAACCCAATTACAACTTGACCAACGTTCGATTGCGGTTCGGTTGCGTGAAGTTTAAAAAAATTGGCGATCGCTCTTCGAAGTCTTCCATGAAGATTCGCAAATTTTAAACCAGTCTAACAGACTACATTGTTCATTATGGTAAAATTAAATGAACAATGAAACCTTTGATTTTCGGTGAAAACAACACAATTTTAATAGCGTTATTCCCACTATTCTCATACCCGGGGTACAGATTAAATCCTCAATACTCAGTTCGTCACTGCTTAGGACACCGCTGACACCACGCGACAGAAAGGTAGAAAGAGGCAACCCGACATTATACATTTGCTATTCACATGTTGCTGTATGGAACAACAACTTTTTTAAATATATTCTTGGTGTGTAAAGAACATTGTCCTGTGTATCATGTTTACTACATTATGTTACTGAAGTATTTTTTACTAGCTTTTAAAAATAGTTGTTCACGAGAACAATGTTGTTAAACCAGTTTGCTACTTTTTGGAAAAATACTTCCAGGGTATTTAGGGGGAGGGCATCAGTAATCACTATTTCCAGTGAACAAAGTGGAAAATGTCACATCAGACTTACACTTAACATACACAAGTGTATGCTCCTTATTGTGGGGCAAATCATCATGCACACGTGTCCGGTTCTGACGCAGTGAAGGCGATTTCATGTACCTGCCGAACACCTGCGCGTACGGGTTGCCTAACAGTCAGGGGCAAAAGCCACTTAAATTCGTTAAATGAAATTCCCAACGAATGTTCATTGGCAAAAAGTGATCATTTTCTACCCATCTACATGCCCTAGAAGTTTGTAACATTTATTTTGAGACTTATTTTATAGAAGCACATCTACATTTTAGTCACTGGAGTTTTCTTTGCTTAATATTTTTCATTACCCTTGGCCTCAGTTTTTTAAGTCAAAGTGGTGCAAGTCGTGCTTTTAAAATAATATAGGTAACTCCTAAAACAATATTAGAGTTAAACGAAGTTACAGATTTGTACATTTAACAATACCTTTTTCCTTCATTTTAAACTACATAACGCTACCCATTTTCTCAGGTTTTGCTACTACATATTTATCGACAATTCCACAATCAATTAGATTAGATTTTTTAAATTCATAAACATTTTGGAGTATTCAAACCTTTCCCGTACTCAAGTTTGTATTAAAAACTATTCTCTATAAGAAAATTTCCATTACATAACGAACAAAACTTCGAGACTACATGAAACAATCCCAAGTATACTCAAACGAAATTTCGAGAACCACTGGCCTAGGGCACCGCACAAGCAGTTACGACGTAAATACACGGCGCGGGCCGTCGATTGCGGGGATGGCGGGAGGCGGGGCGGCGCGGGCCGCGAGCCGTCGCGTGCAGCGCCGCCCCCCCCACGCCCGGGGGGGGAGCTGCTGCGACGCACGGCGCCGACGCCACCGGGCTTCCGGTGCAACTGCGGCGGCCATTTCAACTCGTCTGCTCACTTCTCGGACCGAGCGGGCTTCCGACACCCAAATTTCCTCTCCGTAGTGTTAGGTTGACTGAAGATTCTTTTCTGTGATGTTTCAAATATGAAGAACGTGTCAGTTGAACGAGAAGAGCAATTTAGTTGGAACGGTACAAAAATACATTACAACCCGAGAGCTATCGTGATTGTCGGGAGACCTCACATTTCTAAACCGAATGGCCACTGATGGCTCAGTGTTCTGATTCTTGAAAAGAGAATCATTTTTTATAAATCATGAACCGGAGGGTAAAACTATAGTTTTCATTGCAAAGAAAATTGAAGGAAAATGAACTACCAAATGAAACGTCTGTGCGCAGAACTTTGAATCTTAATATTTCGTGTCCTTATACCCACACGGTTTTTATTTACGTAAAACCGGATCTATGTAGAAAGTGATGTACAAAAAACTTGCATTCAATACTGGGATTTAGTGCCGTTACTGACTAGAAGCAATTGTGCCCCGTTCTGAACGACACGTTTTCGAACCATTTCATATGAGTAGGATGAATAGGCAAAGTGTTGCCACCCATCAACCGAAATTAACTCTAAAATTTGACATGCATCTCGAAATGCAGAAAAAAATATCGAATTGTTAGGAAGACCAGACTCCCAGACACCGGAGCTGGTTTTTTGGTAATTACGAAAACAGTTATCCCAACAGAGAAGGAAGAGTTCCGGCTGATTGAACCCGCGGTTTTATCATGCGTCAAATACCTCCCATTCGATGAAGGACGAGCTTCATATGACCTTTCGTGTTCTTTACTGACCCAGCACTTGAGGGTTAGAAATGTTGTAATTTTTGACGCAAATAAATCTAAATTTAATACATCACATTACGAAACTGCTTTTTTAAAATATTAAATAGCGAATTGCGAAAAAACACTTCCGAGTGTTTAAGAAAAGTATTTTCTCCTTCACACTAAAATGCTTAAACCCGTAACTAAATTGTGTCCCTTCTTCATTCCATGGAACTTTTCAGCAATCCTTCTGTTACAGAAGTCTAATACTACGGATGTTTAGGAAAATACCTATTTTATTCTAGCAAACTTATTTAAAGGCTGATAATATATGTGCACGAATAATAACAGATGATGACATACGAAGTTTTATAATGTTTATTTTTGCCTATTTGAGCACAAATGCCTTTTTGCATAAATACCTTTTTATGACTTGCCTCTTTATTCATTATTTTTATACACAATGCTAAGACATCGTAAAATCGGCGATGGTCCAACGTGACAATTCGTTACGAAATCTTCTATTCACGTTTTGGTATTTTAAATTACCTAGGAATTCCTCAAAGCATACCAACTGATTTTTCTCCAATCCCATTTCATAAACCAGCCATGATCTGAGAACATGATCGATTGACAATTCACCGAGGGCACCGAAATAAGTGGAAATAAATATAAATTCGCAGAATGCTTCAGTGTTGCTAGAGTTGGACTTCTAAAATATATACCAGTGACATCGTTCAGATATCCTTCTCCGCATTCAAACTGATTTTGTCACCCAGTCGTCGCAATTTTGAAATTGTGATCCTTGAAAAGTTACTGGTAATATGCAAATATTACTGGTTAATACAAACTATTAAGAATAAAATGTAGAAGAGGTGTAAATAAGTAGATTAGTTTTACATTAAAATATACGAACTTGTTTTGTGCATTTAAGTTTACAAAATAATGTAGTAAACAATTACAATTTTTCATTTTACAGTGTATGTAACTTATGACAGTGCCTTTTTCTCCTTGTTCTTGACATTTTCAGTGCCTTTTTTAGGTGCCTAAAAGACGATTTTTTAGTGCCTAAACATCCGATGTCTACTAATTACTCTAAAGCACCACACTAATACTTTACCTTTTCAATAAGCATGGCAAAGCGTCTAGGGCAAAAAAAACCTTATGGCGACAAGTGAAGAACGTTAACAATGCACTAATACGAGTTACAATTACTTAAATATTCCCGGCTTCCCAATTACTGCAAGTGTCCGCCAGGGTCCTCAGGGTAAAAAACGATCGGGGTCTCTTGCATTAGGGTCAAGCTGCTGGAGCCGCGTCGGCGCCGTCGCCGGGTGGCAGGAGGCGGTCGCCAAGCGGCTGCGGGTGCGAGAGGGGGGAGGGAGGCAGGGAGAAAGAGAGAGAGACCGCCGCTCCGCCCCGGCCCGGTCCAACCCGCCCTCCGCCGCCGCCGCCGGGCAGTCTGGTGGCGCGCCGGTATCGAGCGCCCTCGCCCTCGCCGGCGGCGCACGTGGCAAGCGGCGCGGCGCGGCGCGGTCGCAGCAGCCGCCGCCGCGTCCCGCCTCGCCCCGAGAGAGCAGAGGGCACAGGCGCGGATCCACGGAGGGGGAAGTGGAGGGAAATCCCCCCCCCCACATTTTTTCTGAAACTTGTTAAATTGTTAAAATTTAACATTCAAGCAAATATATTTTTCGGATAATCATTAAAACGAATAAATTCGTATCGCAGCACGAGTTGAGTGTAGCCTGCGACATTTTCTAACATCTGTAATATGTCATTCGATTAAAACATTTTTAATTTCCCTTCCGAAGATTTGTCTCTGTATCCGCCTCAGAGGGGCAGCACGTCACATTTGGAGCACCAAGACTTCTGGGCGAGGTAATAGACAGCAGTCTTATTTTTAAGTCTGCACGTATTCACCGTTTCCGTTGATTAGGTCTGATTTACGCAAGCTGCCAATATTCCTAGAGAAATTGAATAGGAAGTATCTCGGAAAGCCGACCGAATGTGAAGAAATGGACTTTTGAAACTCCCGCGACTGTACAATGTAGTACAACTATAACGTTCGTTAGAATTAAGGAGCATTAAAAAATAAAATAAATTGCGATTTCATCTCTGCCAAGCAGAGTGAAAATTACATACGATCTCAATTTACATATCTTTGGCCGTTCTCGCCCTATTACTCGTTTCAAAACGGGATCGTAGCAAATGGCAATGCTCACTTCATCCATACCTAGAAGCACAACCAACTTCACTTCGTTTTACGAAAAGTTGGAGCGAAAAAAAAAGCCTCCTTACGACTCTGCACAACAGGCCATTGAGTCATCGCGCTCATCGCGAAACCGGGGAATACGGCTGTCGCGGCGCGGCAAATTTCCCCCTTCACACACCAGGAGCGCACGTCATAGGCCCAGCCGCTGGCCGAGAGCCGTGTGGAAACCCGTGGCGCGCTCAGGGCAGAGGGCGAGGTGGGCGGGGCGGCAGCGATGGCGCCGCGCCGAGAACTCCGCCCAGCGCAGGGCGCCACGGGGCCGCGCCGCGCCGCTCGCTCACCTGCGCGCGCGAGGCGGTCAAGCGGCGCGTTCCCGGAAATCGATGGTGATGTTCTCTTCCTGGACGAAAAGCAGCGAGAGAGAGATCTGTGGGGAGCGTTGGATACTGACGCCCCAAGCACTTGACATTTTTCGATTCCCCCACCTACTCACGCCCGGAACTACCTTTTTCTTTGCCAGGTGCAGGTAGAAGCCTTAGAGGAAAGAATATATTACTGAAATGGGCGAAACCGGATTTGTATCCATCTACAATACTCTTTGCAATTTTTTCAAACACCATTCAGATAGGGTCCTTGTTCCTATCAACTCTTTCTGAATTGATTATACAATTGTATCAATAACGCCCGACATCTTGCATTGATATGCAAGAGATCTTGATCAATCTCCAAATATTACAAAAGTCGTGGCGATAGATAATTAATGTTAAATTATTTCTGAACTTTTACAACCCCATTACAGAATAAATATATACTCTGAAATCACTGGGATACTAATTATTCTCGTATTAGTGACATAAGAAGAGGGCGTTCGCGTTGAGGTGCAGTCACTTTACGGCAGACATTTATTTCTGCACGATTATCTAGGAGGGATTTTTTTTGCGGGGGAGCAGGAAAGTACACTACACGTCATCTTTCCAAATTCAATTCTGCGAAGGGTGCGGCCATAAATCCCTTCGTCTGTTATTATCAAGGGCTTAATGTCAGAGAATATAATGGTTATTGCGAATCCCTGGATGGCGCAGAGTGACAACTCTCCGTCCAAGCTCGTCCGCCCATGTATCATGCGTAAGTGCTGTAATGCACCTATCTTGGAGGCATTAATTTGACACATGGGCATCCGTGTGATCAAATTGTCAACCCAATCAGCGAATGTGCGCATGCGCAAAGCCGCCCTGGGAACGCAGGCGGTCGCTAAAACAAACCCTTCAAACCAGAAGATCACACAAGCCAATACACACGCTTCATTTTCATGAACTATTTCGGAGTTTTAGTGAACGTGCACATGCGCAGTTTGGTTTGGTTTTGAGGATCCGGGATCAGAAACTAGTACGCATGCACGCGTTCTCTTAACTCCGAAATAATTCCTTAAAAGGAAGCTGTAAATCGGTCCTGATGGTGAGAAAAACATTTAGTGGATTGATTCATTACTTCAGGTTTCCGGGCAAGTCACTATTACGGTCATTGGCCCCGTAAATACAGGGAATATGTTTATCATGGTAGGTGTCTTATCTTCCTCAGCTGAATGATTAGACCCGGCGCTGACCTACAGTCGGATGGGGGGGGGGTCGGATTAAAATCAGGTGTCCCCAAGAGTGGGGCAGCACTACACCCGAAACAAGCTCTAAGCTCCAGATTGTCTCTCGACATGTATGGTGGTGATGTGCACATGTATGAAAGTAAGGGGGCGGCGAGGAGGGGAAGAAATAAACGCGGGCGGTCCTTGGCCCGTTTGTTAGGGTACTGCTCCAGCATTGATTTCGTGTGGATCGGAGAAACCACGGTGAACTATAGACCAGGAAAGCCGGTCGCTTGATTTCTCCTGACAGCGGTTGAATTCCACTTGGCTATGTAGCTAGTGTCGAAAATCCTGACAGAGTCGAGGCTTGAACCCTAAGACTTCCCGGTCATAGGTACTTCAATGATATCACTGAGCCACCTCAGCCGATTTTGTAATGGAAAATTCACTTAGGATTTGCGTTTTATTAATTAACACACATTTCGAGAGAATTTCCCTTTCACGAGATTTCTTTTCCAATCAATTTAGACGTGATTTCGGTCTTTAATCTTCAAGACCCAGTGCAAGCTTTACCATACTCGTGTTTACGTACCGCTCTTATCGTGTTTAACTGCGCATCTTTCACCAAGAAATTTTCATGCAAAAATTAAGAGGGTACTTTTCTCCATGCAATGCGGGACGGTAGCTTTTTATTCTATATACTTTGCAACTGAAAAACTGCACACTTTTACAATTTTGTGCGTAAGACATTCATTTTAAATAAAAAAATTTCAAATAGCTTCAACGCATTTCAAGAAAGTGTAGTGTGTTTCTTGCCAGAATTATTTCATGTACCCCCAAATCACGCTTTGTTCCAGAACACTGTCCCCCCAATAACATAGTTTAGGGTGACTATACCATATACTACTACACTATGGTATGCAAATGCAGATACAAGATCATGCATGTCGACACGAGAAGATGAAGTGGATAATTTCCATCATTTCTCCGTTAACTGGCCTTACCGTGAGTTCAGCGGCGTGCGGCACCGAGCAGTAACTACGTGTGAAGAATATGTGGTGAAACACGCGAGCATCTTAAAACGCTATTAATTCGATAATGAACAATATATTGTGGTATATATAATATGGTGAAACCAAACCTACAGACATTTAGGCTTGGCTTCACCATACAATAGACTTTTTAGAAAGCTTCCTCTGAAGTTCGGTAAAACTTGTTTATTTTAACATTGTCGAATTTTTCCCAAAAGCCAATCTTCAACTTCGTTCGATTTCCTTCCGCAGAAAGCTAGTCACAACTTCACAAAGAACGCAAAGATAGAAGTTCAAAAAATTCTTTATTCTGTAAAACTGTAAAATGATACTATTGGAACTTCAAGAGTTCTTCGAAATTCAGATTCAGTGGAAAACAGTATAATCTCATATTTCACCATAAGTGTTGACAACATGAGAAGGCGGCGAATCAATTCTCTTTTACTCGACATTTCTGGGAAGAATTTGTAATATGAAATTTCAATTTCCAATTAAGGTTGAAGATTCATTTAATTAATCTGAGAATAGAAAAATTGTAAACTAATTCTTACGTACATACCGCCTTGACCGTACACTACGCTTCTGTTGACCGTTTTGCTTGCGATGAGCAAGTACACTCCCATTCATACAATTCACTATCGTCAAGAATCTTATTACAAATCCGATATAGAACCAGAAAGGAATGGCAAGTATATCGAAATAAAGTTAATACCGGCTTTTTATTTCCTTACATATTTTTTGTCGTTCTACTTACCGTTCACAAAATTCTCATCTTGGCGAATCGACGCAGTCCTAACAAATCAATATTTTTCGTTACTTATTTTGCCATTTTATAAAATATATTTTATTCATTAAATTTTATAACACTTTTTCAATGAAAATTATTTTCAAAAATATCGGCACTTTTTCTACATTGTTACTATGTGCTGTCTATTAAATACGTACGCTTCGTGAAGATGATGGATGTTCTCAGTCCGGCGCGCCTGCTTCAGTTACCTCAGTGGCGGGAAATGCGCGTCAGTGACTTATTTTCGCCTTTCGGTATGAACATTACCACAGCCGCGTTTCGTGACCTTTAACTTTAATTTCTGAGAAACTTCACTATCGCCGACGTAACAGTTCGACGAGAATTCTGCACGCTGCAGTGATTGTTTGCTGGTCGTAGACCACTAGTTTGCACGATGGCATCTATTGCGTCTGGTCTAGCTGCTAAAATTTGGTTCTGAATAGCAATAGATGAAGCTTTTACTACTACGGGAAAGTTTTATGGTGCAAGAGTGCATCATTTTGTATCCTTCAATTTTTTTTAAAGCCTTTCTATTATTTTAAAAAATCGTTTAGGAATTTTCTTGTAATTTCATCTTCTGTAGGAATCAAACAGCACGAATAGCATGACTAGGCACGACTGAAGTGAATTCCCACAGTAGTTCATAATTATTTTATTTTTCATGCTAAAAAAGTTTTCTTATTACCAGAAAACCAGAACAATGACTTAATATCGCATTAATATAATCGCATATATAATACAAATTAATCACAAATATAGACAATCGTTTTTATTTATAAGAACAAATCGAAATGTTACTCCTCAGACCATCGTATTCAACATTGCGCAATTCTGAGAGAGTGCGATCAATATCTGAAGGTTGCGCCATAGTACCGCAAGTGAAAATAAACTGTAAATTGCACTAGCCGTGCGCATTGAGTGAGGCGTATTACATAACGAAGCCAACATACGGAACAGATACAGTTATGATACTCATTTCGTAAATTTATCGATGAATAAGTAATGTTACGCAACGCATTACGGGAATAGTGAAAGAGAACGTGCGCGTCATTGTCCACAACAAATAATCGCAAATGTAACACAGATTGTTGGAAAATGGTTATTGTGAACGGAGTGCATTCAAAATAATTTAACTAAGAAATGTATTAAATTGCTGAACGCACGATTTTTTAAAAAAATAAATTGACAATTTAACAAATTTAGTAACCCTAAAATACCTACAGCTAGCGAAATGAATTTAATCTTGAATTTTACTTCCCCATAATTCCATTTTCATTGATTAATCAATCTTTTCTACTTCACATTTTAACAAATTATCCGCTTTTTATTCAAATAAAGAAATATGATATATTACGAAAATAGTGGAAAACTGCCAGAACTTGTGTAATTGATATTCGCTCGACATTCGATTTCAAGGCCAACCTGTTTCCTTTCTATATCCAATGCACATGAAATTTAACGAAATCAATCAAAAATTAATGTTAGTATATCAATATTTTTAACACGATTTTCTCTGTACTGCACAGAAATTATTTGCTTTAAAAATAATTTTACGAGTCATACTTCAAAACTCTCATCTCCTCACCCAGAACCTAAAATCCTCTCGTACTTCGATCTCGAAAGAAGAGTTCCCCATAACAATTTAAAACTGATAATGAAACTAATGTGGTCCCAAAATATTGCTTGTGTCTTCTCACAAGCAAAGGCGGCACGATTCCGGCTGGTGAAGCCTACAGAAAAGTAAAACCTGTCAATTTAAGTGCGATACACAAGCCTCGCGTAATTATTATTACTTGTCGAGATACGTTCATTAGAGCAGGACTTTAACAATAGGTCGCGTTTCCCCGGGAAGGAGATGTAGCGAGAGGGTTGTGAAAATTCGGGATTTGTAAGTGAATAGTTTATGCGCCACGCGTAAACATCTGTAAAAGCAGTTACATGAATATAGGGCTGGGGGTATGCTATGCAGTTACATTTTAAAATCTTTGTGGAAGTATTTAAATGTATTTCAGATTTACCTTACCGGTGTTCACGGTTTTGTTACATTGGGTGTGTTCTATCTATATTATAGATCTGAGATCGTTGCAAACAACCAGATATACTCTTTGGTTGCAAATATTCTCAGGTGTAAGCGAGGTTGTCGTCTGCAGGGTCGGCAAAAGCCCACTGCTGAAGCAACTAACAGACTTCAGCATTCACGAACTAATGGCACCGCGCGTAGAGCACAACGTTGCTTAACTTGGAGACCCCCCTGATAGATCAATCGCATTGCACAACGCTACTACAGACTTGCGCCAGTATGCGCATCGCCGAGATCTCAACGTCAAGCAACAACAGCTTACGTGTCGTTGAATGATCTAGTGCACATGTGCCCAAGCTACCTCTCTTAGGAAAGGTTCACATTAAAAAAAAAAAGTCATCAGGTGAGAAAATGCCAATTGCGTTAGGGTTAAACACATTAATTTAATTTTAATATGGTTTATTACGGTTTCGTGCAAGGAGCCGGCCCCTCCCGCGCAAAATTAGTGCCAAAACCTGTCACAGGCATTATTTTAAATAGTTATGAAAAATTATAAATACTAGTGGTCGAAATTCGCATTGTTGAGGAATTCAACGGAAGCGGGTCCCGTGATCTCAACCGCCAACAGACCAAACCCCTTCGAAACTCAAATATACAGTCTCCAGTACCCTTTGTTTCTGTGTATTGTTATGCTAAGTGAAAAAAATAACCACTACGAACTTTTGTAAAAAATTCGTTTAAGCGCGAAAATTACAATTATTACTATTGTTAAAAATTGCTTTTCGCGTTCACAAATACGAATATGGGGTAAAGCGATTTATTATTAAATGCTAACCTCGAAATACAAGTCTAAAAACTTCTTTTGTAAATTAGTTCATAGAAAACAAAACATGTTCCTCAAGGAACATGGAAAATGATGTTTTAAAGCTCAAAAACGCATCATTTCCGAGTTATGTACGATAGTAGTGTGTTGCATCTGCACGCTATATTTAATTTAATACATCGTTACCCTCATATATAAATTTTAGTCTTACTATGCGAAATCTCTAGCTCCTCCGTGCACGCAGTATGCTTAAAGAAGGGTACAAAGTTCTCTTTACCTATTAATATATAAGTATTGTTTAGTGAACCTGAATCTTTAAAATTTTGGCAAATCTCACTCAAACGGCGAACGATGTAATTACCTTGTAAAACCCATTTTCCGCTTTTCTATATCAGAATTGCTATTCTTGTCGCATCCTTTGCCAATAATACCTTCAGCAACCCTGAAGTTTTTTTTTGTTTGCCCTGCATGACATTCAATAGCATTCGCTTCCATTAGCAACAATACAATAAGTTTATTTAGAATTAAACATTCCTCCTTGCACTCGGCATCAAAAGCATTAAATATTCTACATGCATTTCTATATTAACCATTCAGAAATAATCTTTGTGAAGCCCATTTTGTAATATTTACCCAAACGGGTATTATACGATTGTTTCAGAGGGAGAAAACGTAATGAATTTACAAAGGTAAATCACCGCCATAACCCGATTTACTCGCTAAGTATTTTCGTACCTCTGATGAGCTCTAAACCTATACTATCACCACGAGATTCACGAGTAAAAGAAGTAGAAGTCCAGCGTAACGCAGGTTCAGAATTTGGAACTATTTACCGTTTTTCAGTTTCGAAAATATTTCTGTGAATACGAGTTGCACATACAAGTTACAGTGGTCTATTGCAGAAAATCTTGCTATTCATAATAATTCACGCAATGCATCACATTACAATTACTGGAACTTTAAGACGGGACAGGATTCAAACGATTGCTGGACATTGGTTTATATACGCTCGCTAATCTTAGCAATTAAAAACGTCTTCGAACTTAAGAGCACTAGCTATTCGCTTCGCTACCAATAACCTATAGTCTCTTGCAGAGGAAATATCGAATGCTCAATTACAACTCTCAATGAAATAACGAATAAATTTCTCTGAAGTATTCATTTTCCGATTTTATGAAGATCGTATATATATTATAAATCCCCTTAATAAAAGCAATTGAAAACATACGGGCGCACTAACTTTCATTTGAAGCAAAAATCGTTAGAGTAAAAAGCACAAACTTCTTAACGAAGGTCCGTTGTGTTTTAAATACAAGATTTTTTCTAATGTATTTTAGTGACAACGGAATTATAACGCTTATAAATACACTTTCTTCTATATGGGCAAAAATTTCAAGGAAAATAATCTATTTTTCAAACAAGAATTTTAAATTGTCACGGGGAGGGGGGCTCAAAGTATCCTCAAAAAGTAAAATATCTTTATGATAAAATATTATTATTTATGTCTATAATTCAATATATTAGTATGTTTTTGGCATTTGATTTTAAAGACCCTGCAGCAATCTGAACCATGTTTGAAACACTAATAGACCTCAATCTTTATGGTGTGCGTGTGCGTGTGTGCGTGTGTGTGTGTGTGTGTGTGTGTGTGTGTGTGTGTGTGTGTGTGTGTGTGTGTGTGTGTGTGTGTGTGCGCGCGCGCGAAATTACAGCTGGAAAGAAATTTAAAAGTGGATACCTGTTCGTTTCTTTTGAAGCAAAAGAATTGAATTGTGACTAAATGTATGAAACAATAATAATCTCCTTTATTTGACTGGTATAGCCAGATATCGGCATTGTGGCCGAAGGTCAGAGCATATAACGGATCTTGGGGAGATAAACCATTACCAACATTTACTCCATACACAAATATAAATATTTTTATATGAAGTAAATATTCCGTTTCAGCGATATAGGATCTTCTGTTTGAACGCAAACTTCTCTCAATTACATATAGATTTAACTAATATTCCTTAACCGTTTATAGTGTCCCCTTGGCAAAACTTTCTTTCGACTCGACCAACGCTAAGAAGTACATTTGAAAAAATCTACATTTAGAAGTGTTGACGATGGGGTAGCAACACCGTTTCTTACCCCTGTAAAAATTATTGAAATTTTAACATATCGAAAGGATGAAATACAATAAATACTGCTCTCCCAACCGACATTTAATTTTATATTCTCAATATCTGCAGATTTGCAACCGTTTTTCATAAAAATCTTTGTTATGCAAATTTATTGCAACTTTGAAACGTTATTTTGTCTCCTGTCTTTAAGGAGTCATTTTTAACGTCAAAAAATTCAAAAATCTGTCGATAACTGAAAATATTAAGGATGCTGAAATTGGACATTTGGTTATACACTCAACTGAATAGCAATACTTTACAATACTTTTATATCCTATGCACGCCTTATACACGCCTATGTCATCCATTTAAGAAACTTCGCCTTGGCTACTTCTTTGTAAGTACTCCCGTAATGTCCATAGCGAAAATAATGTTTTGCGAAGAATACTCCGCGAAGATCTACGCAAATGCAGTATTATGAAATTAGGAAACATCAGAAACTAATTTCAAAGTTAGCTAGATCACCAAAGATTTTGGCAACTCAAATATCTTCTAATTTTAAAGAAAAACTATCAGGCACTAAGGAACAGTCCATATCTGAGCAGATTAAATGTCTGTTCCATGAAGTCACAGATAAAATCTCAATACATAAAAGGACAACGCAACTACTTTCTGCCACTAATTGCTGCAATCTGATATTCGCCATGAACTCCGCCGAGAACTGAGCAACGAGGGGAGGGGGGAAGCATCCACTTCTTTGCTGTGAATACACCCAACGGACACACCTTAATTCGTCTTGAGGCCTCAACAAACTGGTCAATTTATTGGACCAATCGTCGGGACAACTCTTCACCCTTTCGGAATAAACTGATTTTCAGTAGTACTCAAAATTTCGACATCTGTCCGAGCTTGACATATCTGAGAAAACTGAAGCGCTGTTGTTGGGCTGTGGCTCAGTGATTTCATACCTCGAAAATCTGAACAGGAGAAAGGAAAATCCTGTTTAGAATGTTTATGGGCACTATAGTTTACCCTTATAGTCGAAATTAAAGTCAGGTAAGGAACATCTTTTGTTTTCATCTTCAGAGATCACTTCGAAAGCGAAACATGTGCGCCAGTGTCCGGCAGCAAGAGTAAATGTTCAAACATAATACACGATAAAATATAAATGTTATATAACTGAATACTGATTATGTTAATTACTGAAGTGAAAAGTAAATGAAAAACACAATCAATAACCGTGTATCAACCACATTACGCAATTCTGCGGTCAAATTGCAATTTTCTTAAAGTTTATACTTCGAATTACCTTTCAAAATCACAAAGTTGCTGCAACTGCTGACGTGTGTTTGAATAAGAGTTTTTAAAGCCGTTTAATAATTATTTCTTTTGAACTTCACGTAATTACTGTAATTTATAAATAAAAAACGCTAATCAACCTGGTGCGTTATTTTTAAAATTACCGTTCAAATTCGCTTACTTTACCGATTTTGAAAAGAAATTTTGCATTTTCTCTGCATTATTGAAATCTGCAAATTAATTTTTGAAATTTTTACTTCATAATCGTAATCAGCGATCTCCAAAACAATATGTTTCAGAACTTTGGGTCAGCGTTTCGAGGTCAGGAATCACTCCCGTAGGTTGGCCCAAAAACAAATTGTCGGGCGGTAAGGAGGAGAAGATTGGCAGACCTGTGCTTAAAACGAACCAACCAACATCGTATTTCTGTTTAACATCATGCCTCCACACGATGCAATTTTTAAAATTGGTCTGCCGGTCGACCCGACGAATTTGCACGTGCGTAGAGACCTTTTAAAATAAAGGCTTCGGCACCCCTCCCTCCCAATGCAATGTATTTCGTAGGTGACGCTCCAGACGGCACTTCTGAAGCAAGTTTGGCTGGCAGGCGGCGCTCCCGTCGATGCCCCTGTGGCGCGGGTGAGAAGGGTGGGGCGCCACGAAGACACGGGTGCAGCCCCCGGCGCGAGGCGGCTTCGTTGAAGCAAGGTCACTCCTGGCCCGCCCCCGCAGCTCCACACAACAGGATAATCCAAGTCCCTACCTAGACTGGTTTTTTCAGTCGTTTAATATGAAACTGTTCTTTTAGCAGTACTCTCACTTGACAATCTGACATTAACGAAGACTTCTTTTAAAAATAATTAAACGCACGCTATGTGGTGACTACCCGAAGGACATCGTACTGCAAAATGTATCGTCGTCCAGTATCTGACGGCGGACACACGACAGAAAGGCAAAGAAAAGTAAGGAAGGAAGGAGAAAACCAAGATAAAGGAAAGGTCTCTTAAATAAGCGTGAAGAGAGTAATCTTCACGCTTATCAAGCACAATTTTCAACTCTCAAACTACCTTAAATCTACCTCAATACGTTTCGTACGGCGGAAATCAAAAACTGAACATTTGGCGAACAAAACTTCATTATTACCCATTGCTTTTCGGATTTTCATAAATATTCATTTGCGAGAAGAGTTGTACCATTCCCCATGTATTGTGGGAATTCTGATTCGGTATTGACGTTCTTATGCGAATAAAGAAAGAGGTCATCTTCGTCAACATAGTATTTTTATTCAGATCGCGGGCTTTCGACGGCTTTGCCGTCATCAGTCTAGAATGTACAGAAAAATATAAATAAATTACAAATAAAATACTGAATAAGATAGCAAATTAAATTACAATAGATACAATTAATTTTAATTACAAATAAATAAAATTGCGAAAATTGAAATTCAACGAGAGGATTGATATAGATAAGCGCAGTTCAAATTAAAAAATTATACAATCCAATAAAGAAAGACCTTACGTGATTGCAAAAGATACGGAACAAATAGCAGTAAAAATTCCAAAAAAGTAAATGCGACTGGGGGATTAGCAGTTTAAATTCAAATTATTAATATAAATTCGGATATTGCAGAAATATAAAATAAATGGGTGATATAATATAATATAATAATAATAAAGAGCAAATGATATTAGAAAGATTGGGAAATAATTGAATAGTAAGTCGAGTCGCTTTGCTTACCTCGCTGCTTTCGACAAAACTCTGTGCCCAGAGGGAAGTGACACGGTTTTTATTGCTTTCTGGAGATCCGACGAGGGGTCGGAGGAAGTCTGTTTTGTCTTTTGGAAAAGTCTTGGAGGCGGGGTCAGCTTGTCAAGTCAGGGTTTGTAAAATTATTAGTAGAAGGGACAAAGGGAAATTAGTTCGTTTGTTGAGGAGAGCTCCAGATTTCTGCTTGGCTTGAAATATGTGAAAGATTTCTAAAGCGCTTCTGTTTCAGAATTTATTTTCTTTTTCAAGTATATTGATTCAGTGGTGAGTTGTAGTTGACAGTTACATAATTGAAATGATTGAAGGCGTTGTCATTGTCAACAATAGTATTTATTTCAAAAATTGTTGACCACGACAACGCTTTCAATCATTTCAATTCTTTTTCAAGAATTTTAATGTCTGAGTCGGGGTGGAAAGTGTGGCAATTAATTTCTTAGACATAACCATCTCCAGGTTAGACAAACATCTTTAATGTTTTTAGGAAACCCATACACGCAGGCACTCATCCACAACAGATCCCAACATCCATCTGCCCACAAACACGCGGCTTTCCATGCCATGATTCACAGACTTGTCAGCCTTCCCTTATCACAAGACAATTTTCACAATGAAACACATTAAATACATAGCTACCGCCGTGGATACAGCACCACTTTTTGACAACATACTACGATGCAAATTAAATAAGAACAACTGAAAACGTACACACACACCACTCCACTCGCCCAGAAACCATCAAAATCTATTCCTATTCCGTTCTTTGGAAAAAATATCAGAAGGTAGCCCATATTCTTCACAAATACAATTTCCACGTTTCCTTTACCACACACGAATGCCTCAAACACCTACACTCAACTCGCAACACCACCCCACTTATGGCGAAATCAAGAGTTTATGAACTCCACTGCCACAATTGCGAGGCTAAGCTAAATACATAGGTCAGACGGGTAGAAGCTTCAATGCTAGAGTTAAAGAACATTTACATACATGGAAGCATAATACAATCAGATCACACTTTGCTACACATCTCAAACACAGGCCACACTTTCCACTCCGACTCAGACATTAAAATTCTTGAAATAGATGATAATTCTGGAACAGAAGCGCTTTAGAAATCTTTCACATATTTCAAGCCAAGCAGAAATCTGAAGCTCTCCTCAACGAACAAGCTAATTTCCCTCCGTCCCCTCTACTAATAATTTTACACACCCCGACCTCGCAAACTGCCCCCCCCCGCCTCCTAAGACATTTCCAAGAGAACACAAAACAGACCTACGACCCCTCGCCGGATCTCCAGAAAGCAATCAAAACCCCGTGTCACGTTCCCTCTGGGCACAGTCTACCGACTTTTGTCGAAAGCAACGACGTAAATAAAGCAGCCTAACTTACTATTCAATTATTTCCGCATCTTTGTAACATTTGGTATTAATTATTACTGTCTCCCCCTTTTATTTTTTTTATTAATTTTTTTATTTTTTGAAAATTTTATTTATTCTATTTTTTATTTTTATTTATCTTTAAAATTTATTTATATTTATAATTTGAACTGCTTTTCCTTTTTTTTTTTTAATTTTTTTTTTTCGAATATGTAGATTGATGACTGTAAGCCGTCGAAAGCCGGTCATCTGAATAAAAATACTATGTTGACGAAGATAACTTCCTATTTGCATTCCTCATGTAGTAACATTTTATTTCATAACATGCCACTGCATGAGAACAGTTTAACCACAACAATGCTAATAGCCTTGTGTTATGTTAGCGCAGAACCTAATGCAACTCATGATGAAACTAGTGAACTTGCATGCCGTTGAAGCGCTTTTACTTTAATACTCGTAAATCGAGTAAAAAAAGCATAAAAATAGACTAAAATGCTCCCTTTATGCACCGACCGAGATACTATTATCCTGACAAAGGAGATAAAAATATAGTCCCAGTGACCCAGTACAAGGGTAAGCTAAAATAAGTTCTCTTTAAACATCGTTAGGAACCAAGGAAAACTGTACTCCACTGTTGTATGATAGTACTAAATCTATGTCTACGAAGCTCTTAAATTACCTTCCATAAGCAAATTTTAGATTTATAAGGTAATTCGTGCTAATAAGATGAAGTTTTCTGGTCATAATAGGCGCATAATTGCCTTTGCTAGCTTGCTGCTTTAAACAAAATTAATAGAATGGGCTTCAATGTTGCCACGCCCTTTGACCCTGAAACCTTCCTAATCTCATTCCATGCTCATTATCCACGCAGAATGCCATATCCGACCTTAACATCATATGCTACTAGGCTTCAGCGAAAAGAATTTTGACATACTACAGTATTTAAGATATTTGCTAGTAAAGAATAAAGTCGCAACTACTATTAGAAATCCAAAGGTAATTCGAATTACTAGTAACGCAGTCTTAAGCCACGATTTATCATAGTGTTTAAGTGTAAACAAAGTTTCGAATAATAAATATAAATGTATTAAATCAAGATAAGATGGCAACAACGATACCATTGGTTAAAGCCTCTAGTCAAGATAGAGCGCAGGTTGAGAAATTGCTCTAACCCACGTTCCTCTCCTCGTACTAGTGAAATACGAGTCTTGACAATTGCTCCGAACAGCTCGCATCCACTTCTATAACTGCAATTGCTCCTTCGGGGGCAAATAGCTGCTCTAATTGCACGCAACAGGCAACTGGACGCCACACCAGCGTCTGGTCGCTGTGCAATAGGCGACTGCATTCGAGCGAGACCAGCGCATCACGTCGTCTACGAGCAGGGGCCAACTTTCAAATGACCTTTTACTTTTCAACTGCGGATTTCCAGTTTAATCTAACATTCGCCATTGGCGAATGCAATCCGCCAGACCCGCCACTCGGACTTCAGTGCACTGAATCTTATCACGAGAAATGTGAAGCGTTATCGAAGATAAATTCATATTACCTCTTCCAAATATGTTCTACATTTCAACATTTTGTTATATTATTTTTCAACGTAATACCTGTACGTCTTCACGATTCTAGTCTTAGGATACGCTGTCCATCGACTTTCAACATGAGAAAAATTCGAGAAGAGACGCATTCCAAGACCAATTTTCGAATTCAAAAGTAATTTCAAGTTCAATGCTAACTATAATTCTTAACTTTTCGTTAGTGATTGCAGGTAAGAACATTACTGCCAGAAGCAGGCATCGTAAGATGAGACCGCTTCACGACGTTTGTAAGTACAGTCGACTCCGGTTATAGTGAACTCTGATATAGTGAACCCTCTGTTAAAGTGAATTTCAGTCACTGGTCCCGTTTCACTGAAATAAGCTTAAGAAGATTCGGTAATAGTGAACCTGAACCTCGATTATAGTGAACGTAGGAAGTTTGCTGTAAAATTACTTTCATCTCTATGTAATTAGAGTGGGACTGTTCCAACAGTACAAGAAGCATTGAAGGGTGTCAAGATACGAGACAGAAGACAATCATGGATGGAGAACCAAGTATGGAGAGAGCACGAATCTGGTAAAGGATCCAGAAAAATTACAAATGAAGAAAGTACGAAGCAAAAAATTGAAAAGAATTGATACTTTATGGACAAAAAGATATTGGAATTTTCAATTCGTGCTGCTAATTAATTCTGATTTTTATATCTATTAATAAAATCAATCTTTGTGGAGAAATTCTATTTAATTTTCGTATCACCGGATATAGCGAAGCAAACCAGTTAGTCCCCAGAAGTTCACTATAACCGGAGTCGACTGCACATATTTCGCATTTCTCATTTCTTTGTGTCGCAAAACACACATGGCGGCGGCGGCGGCGATGGCGTAACGGTTAGTGTATCGGACTGTTCGCGGGTTCAAACCCGATCGAAGCCGTGGATTTTTAAGTGCGAAAAAATCCTTCGTACGCCTTCCTTCGGAGGGGAAGTAAAGCCGGCTGTCCCATGTTAGAAGATTTTTACTGCATGTAAAAGATCAAGCCTAAATGAAGCCTCTGAGCTCAATTCAAACTGCCTGTTTCGTCGCCCAAGATCTTCCTTCTATCTCCTAGTTGGTGAAAGGAGCGTAGCGAAATTTGCGTGGGCAGACGGAAGAGCAGGCCTCATGGACCGAGTCTCGCCACGTAAAATAATTCAATTCAAAACAGAACCACGCTACCGATTTACGACCTGGTCAAACGAACGTCCGATCCCGCCGGCCAACATACCGACGCATACCACAATCGAGAGTGCGCCGGCGCGAACACGGTCTGCCGCATCCGGGGCGTGCGCGCGCTCGCCGCCGTATATAGGCGCGGCAGGCGGTTCCGTCGTGCCTGCGCGTGCGGCTGAGCGAAGCGCGACCGCCACCGCCGCCGTCGCCAGCACGCCACGCCACGCCACGGCGCGGCGTGGCGGCTCCGCTCGCCTCGGACTGGGCCGGGGTCGCGGCGCGCGGACGCGAGACTACGCGAGGAAGGCGCTTTCACTGCACCGACTCTCGTTGCCGCCGCGCGCTGCACTCGCGGCCCGCCGCTTACGTCAGCCGCGCGCCCGCACCGCCGACCCACAAAGGTGCTGTCGAGCAGATTTTGTAGCGTCACTGGCGCAAAATGGAAGGTAAGCCACAGAACGGACGGAAGAGATGCAGAAAATCGTTTGGATTCGACACCGTATGTTGCACTAGTTCTCCTACCTCAACACTACATACTGACGCCTGACTTGCACGTGTCAGTACATCTGAGATACCTTAATCTTTCTCCGTGTTCAGTATTTTATACCATTGTGTACTGCTCGTGCCTCTTAATAAATTAATACGCAAATCGAAGGCTTTAAATTTTTTAACTATCAGTAACAAAATAATTCAATATTATGTACGTATGAGCAAGGCGAAATGCAGAGTTGCGCCTTCTTGAAGTTCTAAATCGTCCTACCAAAAAGTGTTGCAACGCAGTATTAACACCTCTAGAAACCAGACATTTTGTTTCTTCAGCGAACACTAAAATGGCTAAAACGTATTTCGTATTTATAAACGTTTACTTCCAGCAACCTGGCCCAGCCAACATGGCCGCTATCCATTGAAAGAAGTACGAAACTACCCATCTCCCAGTTCCCACTTTCAATGACGGGCCTGATTGCATAAATTTCCGTTGTTTACACCACAAAGTTTTACAGAACGGACGTAATTATGCCAATGATAATCTGAATTTGAAAAAAAGGGTTGATTGAGGAAAAGAAGAACCGAGATTTCTCCGAACGAGAGAATTAGTCATTGTGGTTCATCTGTAGCAGACAATTTTTCCTCTTCCCATCAAATTGTGAACACTCCTAATGTATGAATAATCATTCCTTTTGTCATAGTAGCTGAAATAATCACGTCATTATCAGATTGGCATTCTTCAGCTGTCGTTCAGGAATCTTGAGATAACTGAACGCCATCCAGTGTTCGAGGGAGCCCCGGAGATGTCTACCGCTGATTTGACGGCAGCTACCCTATTTTATAGATGCACCCACGCCTACCCCCAGCCCTAGATTCTGCGGCTGGCCTTTTCTCTACAGGGGCAGGTATCCACCCTCAAAAACGCATTTGGAATGCCCGACGCAGGTAACAGCGGAGGGCGCTCCGGGGAGAGCGTCTGAGACATGTCCAGGGGCGCCCAAAGAAGCTAGCCGAGGAAACGTCAAACCGGAACCATCTCTCTAACAGCGCCAAACTGTTCTTTTGGGCAACACTCCCACACAGAAACTTCCATATTTACAAATCTCGAGATTTACATGCCGCAATATCAACAGCCTGCTCTTACAAAGAACATGGGTGGAATCATTACAACTTTCGGACCAAAAAGTTTTGTAATACAATAACAAAAACTACAATTTAACCTCAACTCGAAACAAACTTTCTCAAGTAAAGAACTGTCATTCCTCGAAGTTTTCCATTCCTGTCCAAAGGCTACTCGAGACATTTGTGAAGAGTGTTTTAAAAGCGCAGCATTTTCCCGAAAACAACTCGGGGAAACTTTTTCGGATACTTTCAGAAGTGACAGATGCAATTTCTCAAGTCACGCCCACAAAACTTGCGATATTCGCACTGATTGAAACGAAAAACCGTGACCTGACGCCACCATTTATGCAAAAGAGTGAAAATGCATCAATCATGATCTTCCTTCGCAATTTCAGGAGATTTTGGCAAATAATTTTAAAAATCAAAATATTTCGGCCTCGATTTATGCCTATTTATCAAAACCAAACCATGTGTAAATCTTTCAGAAAGCCTGAATGGGCTAAACGTAAGAATATACGGTCAAACATTGTCTGGATAAGAGTTAATAAGTTCCTAAGTTCATATTGCTTTTGCGCTATTTAGTTAGGTTTTCGTATGTCTGAGGGCGCAACGTCCTCAGAAAAAACACTTCTAATATTTTACAGACCATCCTACAAGTATTTAAATATCTTAATCTGACCAAGATTAGCGAACTTTCTGCGTGTTTACACATTTTCATCCTGTGAATGTGGGCCTGTGATGTTCTTGTTGTTTAAAAGCATGTGAAATGAAATGATTCCATGGCCTTAATTATTTTCAGCCCATCTTATTTTATTTTTAAGAATATCAATATCTCGCATTTCAGAATCTCTGTATCAAGGGTCGAGATCATTTTTCCTTATATTAGAGGAAAAACGATTTGATGAACAAGACTAGAAGCTATCAGTGCAAGACGAAGTCCATGAAGTTCAGTTGAATTACTTCAGTATTGTCTAATCAAACGCCGCTAAGCTAGGCTCGCAGCCATCTAAAACTCTACATAATTGATACAAATCGGTGACCCCGAAACAAAGGACAAGTGAATAATCACCGCTAAGTGGCGACCCCAGGCAACTAACTGGTTCGCCCTCTTCCGATCAAGTGAAGACATGAGGGGACCGAAATAGAGGATTGGTCATCACTGGAGAATTTGCAAGGGTGGAAGTCTCCGATCGAAACAACCAACTTTATGAAATTACTACACTTTGAGTTCTCTCTCTTCATTCACATCTGATGGCTGAAAGCAACTCCCTCGACAATTTTACGCTTGCACATCTGTGAAACCAACGTAAATTACGAACTATGCCGGGCAAAAATCATCCTCAAAAATTCACCCGAAAACCCAAAAGCAACACTTCGGCATTCTCTTAGACGCGATTTGGAAAATCGCAGTAGGGAGATTTTACATCCTCGAATGCAATCGACAGCACTATCGACTCTCTGCGCATACACTGATCTATTGCTCGACCACTCTCAAAAAAACCTTCCACTGCGCATGCCCGAACGTGGCCTCTCCCTCCAAAGCTCCTCATATTTCCCCGCCTGCCTGCGCTCTTTGTCACAACATAGCTCTCCCTCTGTCTTCCTCTCGTGGGTCGCGCGGTAATTCAACACTGCGAGTTTGGTGATAACAAACTGATGAGTGAGAAGGATCACACGAAACGCAGCTTTCGTGTTTCTACAGTAGGGGTTGTCCAAACGATCAACAGAAAATAAGGCGTGTCTTGAAGAGTTTCGGTCTCCAGTCCCTGTTTGACCGTGGCTAGTGAGCAGTGGCAGTGTGCTTTTACACAGTAGCTGCTGTTATTCACAAAAACCCAATTATTACAAATAATTCAAAGAATATCCACTGAAAATCGATAAGTCGTTCATCAAATAATCATTGAACACGGCCACATTCCTCTCCTTCTTCCACCGTACCATCCAGATCTAAATCCAATAGAACTTGTTTGGGGATTTATAAAAGGGCGTGAGGCAGCAGAAACAATTGGTGCATCCTTAAAAGAAAAGGAAACGTTTTGCAGTGAAGCATTTGCACAATACAGTGCTGAACAATGGAAGAAATCCTGCGAGCATGTGTAGGAATAGAGGTGACAATAATTCACAATGTGATGGACCAACAAACGATGTATTCATTTCTTTGGACACTCCTGGGAGTGCGAGTTCCTCTTTTGACGAAGAGGGCAGTGATGACGAGTGGCGGTGAGCGCGATCGCTGCGTCTCGCAGTCGCCTCTCCTTGTCGCCTACGCGCTTCCTTATCGCCGAGAGGGGAAATCTCAGATGCCGCAGGGTGGGGGCAGCCTCCGAGACTTTACCAAAGGTACGTCCGCCATGATGGTTTTTTTGCGAGCGGTTCAGCTATAGTTTCGCATCACTTGTGCATCTGCGCATGCGCAGAAGATCGATAGTGCAGTCCACTAAGGCGGGTACAAACACACTAATCTGTACTTACTGATCAAATAACAACGCTGAAGTCTATGAAGGGGGAGGGAGTACCCCCACCTTTTGTGTTTGTTTATACAGATCGCCCGAAACGGCACAAGGCTCAGGGGCAAGAGGGCAAAGCACCTCCAGGCGCAGACGAGCGCTGCCAGCAGAGCTGTCGAAAGGCGGCTCACGCCCAGGACCTTCGCCCTCCGCGACCCTTGCGCCCTGCCGCCCACGCTCGCGGTCTTGCGACAGCGACAGCCGGCACGCTTCGATTGTGGCCGTGCAAGAAGCCGGGACGACGGCCAAACGACAACGGCTCCTGCCTCAACGCTACTCAGTTGCAACAGGCGATGACAGCCCGATGTATGCATCACTGTTTTGTTGCTACTCCACGCTGCACCACGTGGGGGATGGCGAGGCGACTTTATGTAAACATTCGGGAAGGCAGAGTAAATGAGACAAAGCACCTGAACCTCTAATAGAAGGCAATTTGCACCAAGGAATTTAAAAAGGTTCCCTTGAAAACTGTCCGCGGTTACTTCAAACGCAAATTAATTTGCTTTTGGTTGATTAATCACATGGCAAATAAACTCAGACAAATTGTCCAACGTGTCAAACTTACAATGGGGTAATACAAAACAAAGGTTTGTTAATGATTGTCAATTAAAATATATCTTGATATTCATCCCGAGATGAATTTTACGAAAGCAACTGCTCTACAATGCACTTCCTTATCAACTTGAACACGATTTCGACACGTTAAAAATAAATCAAAAAATTTGCGAAATTCGTTTCGCTGATTCGCGCAAATAATTACAATAACGTCACTTAATTAAAAATTATTGCCTTCCTTCTCATACAAAAACCACTTAGAAATTTTATCGGCGATAATCCTGCTGTCTAGCAGCTGCTACCTTCCCTAGAGTATCGAGTGGAGCGCATTTCCTGCATCGACGACCATGTGGAACGCCAATGCAGGGCATAAGACCGGTTTTTCTACTCTGCGTCTGCGGAGAACAAGACGGCCCCTTGCCTGCGCTCCCTAGACGTTGCACCCACACCTCACAAAGCAAGGAAAAACAAAGCGCTTCGCCCATGTACCATGGCAGCTTCCTCGGGAGCACAGACCACTCCAGAGGGGTACGGCAGTAACAGGAGTTCAAAAGCGAAATCCTCATTGTTGGTACACTTTGAAATAGGTTGAATATAATTCAAAACTTGCTTATGACCAAAAGCAATTAAAACTTATTTCTTAATACTTCCTTTCCTTAACACTTCCTAAATTAAACTTTATATCCTTTTTGCCATTTTTTCCTTTAAAACCAAGTTAAACCTTAGTTACTGAAGAAAAAAATTGTCAGCTTCTACTTTGAGAACTATTTTACAGAAACAATGTTACAAATTTTGCTCTTAAATTTTCTTTTGTGGATGATACACCTCTTCAATAGGTACGCTTAGAACTGAACACTCACGAGCGAAATAATTTGTAAATCTAAATTTCTAGATTAGCTAATGCGCGTAAAAATGTCCACAAGAAGATAAAAGTCTGAATAACCAATTTCTTAGCTTCCACTACCTATGCAAACTATTCCTTTGGGTGAAATTCAAACTTTCGATGCGATTAAATTAATAAGCGTAAATCTACAGCTTTGGGACGGGCGCTTCTGAGTTCAATCTTCCTCCAGGGCACTTATCAAACACCACCACACCTCAGTTGACGCCTCGGTAAGGATTTAAGAGTAGGAGAGACGAGGCAACGGTCTTCGCGATTTACATTAAACATATTGCCAACGCATTTTATGACATTTCTCGTAAATACACATAAGTCTCGGACAATTACTTTACTTGAGTCAGCACCACGTGTCTAAAACCAACGGTGTATGAAATGGTCAGTCCATCGTATTTCTTACAACTTTATCCGAACGAAGTGGCTAATGTGCGAATTAACCGGCTAGTTCGCGAGTCAGCCTTTATTTCTGATTTCCTCATTCACCGATTTCTATTTACAGATATGGAATTTATAATTGGACGATGTTACGTAATTCAGTCCACGCCCTTGCGAGTTTTGTCACTGTACGTATATTGAGACTGTTTACGATGTTTAATTTGGTCGATCCTTCCCAATACTTCTTAGAAACAACCCACAATTCTTGTGAACCCAGTAGCCTGGAAAATAAAATATGGAAATAGCGAACGAAAAGGGTTCTTTTGCATAACAAAGTAAGGGTTCACAGTTCACATTTTGGCATTGCAGAAAAGTGAGGAACTGGTTTTACTCTGCAAGGGAGCAGGTGTAAGCACCGGAGTAATGGTAAGAAAGTATTAATATCGCAGAGCAATATCGTATTTCGGTGGTCGGTCAGTAGTGAAAAACGTCAAAAAGGGGCCGTACATTTCCTTCAGCGACAGGTAAGCAATTCAACGCAACAAGACTTTTTGCAAAAATCCCTGATAAAACGGGAGCCGACGGGAGGGGGACAAACTGCGCCATATGTATACCCGGAGTGACCCACATTTTAGCTTTTTAAATTCTATTATTAGTTCAAAGAAGCAGCAGCAGCAGCTAAGAACTCCGAACTAGAGACTACTCAATTCCTCAGGCCAAAGACCGCCGAGTCTAATAATACAAGACTAATTATAAATATTTTGTGGATTTCCATCCACCCCTTACGATGCACGAGTATCCAAGAATGAACGCATCGCTCTGAATCTACACTGAATTGATTGCTTCAGGATGCATTCTGGTATGTGTATTCATGACCCCTTGCATGTAACATCCCAGAAGGTATGGTACATCCCTCGTTCCGCCATTGTGCTTAGTTTTCGCTGCGGAAGAAGCGTACGTTATTCTACTTTTAGTATATAGCTCGTAAATGTACTATTTGAATACGATTGGTCATAAATGCATTTTGGTCATTGCAGGAGTACGTACTCTTTAGATTTCTAGTATACGCGTGTATACTCCGTAACGGAACGTTCCATGATCACTATCTTGCGCGAACATGCACGCAAACAGAATGAGAAACTTCGAAAGAACGCAGACTATCTTGCTCAAATAACTCTCCCGCTGCAAAAACAATGATTCAGCACATCTCTGCCTTCCGAAACAGCGTAGTGTAATATCCTTCCCTTTCGTGATTTTAGAAAACAGTTTACCATGGGGAAACGTCCATATGTAAGATCCTCAGAGACATCAATCAGAACTGAAGTCAGTTACACAATTAAAGACTATTGCAAGATTTTTCACTACTGAAAAATATAAGAAGCAAAAAACTTTGCTATTGTTTCCGATAGTAGAAATATCTACCTTCCAACATTTCGGCAGAAGTTTAACGCAAGCAGAGCTGGCCAACGCCACTCAAGACCTGAGTCATTGAGAACTTTATCACGGGCGCTTATCAGCGGGGATGTTATATGCGGAGCTATCTCTAGCTAGTTCACTGCAGAGATTCTCAATATTTTACGAGATAGGGAAGGGCACTCACGAACCATGAAATTCAGACCTTTGTTCCAAATCAGTCCACAATCAACATTCTAGTTCTTTCTAAGACACAGATTAGAGTTAACGGTCCGCCCACGATAGACCCGACGCATTTTATCTCATTCATCAAATATCGTTTGGCTATGTAGCCACAAGTACACCAAATTCATCCGCTTAAAATCACCATCCCCGACATTTCTGACAAAAAATTGAGTTTGAAATGAGCGTATGGGGGTGAAATTGGACTTTTACAGATAGTGTTAACTATCCGACTTCATGGTTTTTGTGAACGATTACGTTCTTCAGGCTTCTGTTCGGTTAAGCACGCCTATTTACCGTAAAATATTGAAGCACGCTCTCAAGACGTAGCGTAGGTAACTGTATGGGATTTAGCACACAAGTCTTGCTTCAAATTACTGGTGTTCAGAACCAAACAAGGTTAAATACGCTGGCACTCATTCCAAGAGGCGTGAACACTTCATAGCATGACGTGATTTTACATTAATCGTGCACGACGTTTTTAACTTTCAATCAAGAAATTAGCAATAGGAAAATAGTATACCCTAACAGGCTGGTTGCACAGACATGAACTTTGCGTAACGCCCGAAGTCTCGACACGTGACAGACATCCAGATGCAAGTCAATGCGATATCATTCCATATCAACGAAAAACAAACATCGAATTCACCTAGTCATTCGAGGAAGTTCTCCTTCAAACGAAGACTAACATCGCCATTTTCCCGACGAACCCAAGCGGAACCTTTTATTTTGTTACCCAAGACACGCGTTTTACCTTGTGCAAGAATTTCGCTGCCTTGTGTAAGCGCCGTCTTCACCATGTTTACACCCTTCTACCCACTCGCTAAGCATGTCAGACTCCGAGAGGGAGGGAGGGGGGGGGCGTAACTTCGAAATTTACTTCACATTCCCACTTCATACATTTTCATTCATACGCATTAACCCTTAAGCACCGCCAACTTTCACTTTTCTTTTCGAAACTTCGGGCACAGTTCATTTCGCCAAAATCCGCAAACAGGGCTTTGCCTCTCTCAAAAGCGCCCTCGGCAGGGCAGGCTGAGAGTCTCCACCGCGTCGTTCTATTCAGCGTGCTTGCTGCGCTGTGCTCCGGAGCCCGCCGCCGCGCCGAGGCAAGGCCCATTATCATATCCGCCGAACGTATTACCAATTCGGAGCGCGTTAGGGCCACGGAGGCGGCCTTTTCCTCGCGCCTTCTGGGAAGAGCGCATGCGCACGCGGCGGCGGAGCGGAGCAGCCGGCGATGGACCGCCTCCGAATGCTACGCGGAGTGGCTGGTAAAAGCACCAGTTACGATGCAAATCAATGCAACTATCTTATCTGCACGTAAAAGATAGACGGAATTACTCAAATCGTTAACGTGTCAATGGCTATCGAAGAGGTACCGTACATTTTCGAATGTAAAGCGCACTGATTCCATTACTGGCTGCAAAAAATCGGGAGGCCCTGCATTCCCGAACTAAATTGATATTCTCTTAATGACGAATCATATATACTGTAATACAGTCTTGTAATGATTCTTAGACTGCTTTAAAACAACTAGAAGCCTTACAACTTGTTTTGGCAAGGTAAAATATTCCGGACCTGCGTCGTAATTTATCTCTTCGGTGAGGCGCATCTCCAATTCATTCACTCGCTCGCTCTCTCGCATCTACTTCGTAGAGAAATTTATGTAAGCTGCAAGAAAACGTGCGGATTTTTCGACAGAATAACACGATTTATGGAATCCTGATAACGACAAACTAATTTTGTTTCTTCTGTTGGTTGTAATTTCATCACATACAAACTATGACCAGAATTTATTATTATTATTACTATTATTATTGATATCGAAAAAGTTACTCCAGGTATACATTCGTTCGAACAAAACCGGTACTGAAATCTTAGCAGATGTCGCGGTCCCTATAATTTAAACAGAATATTTCAATTTTTGGGATGTACAAGAAAACAGCAACTGCATACTGATATTTTCTCGAAAATGACCCCCAAATTTTCTTTAATTTTTTTTTCTCGAAATCCGCTAATAAATTTGCGCAGGTCCGATTCTCAGTAAAAACTCTGCATTTTCGAAAATTACAGAAGTTTAAAATTTGTTTGGGGTCTTCCTGCAACTACATTGCTAATAGATTGAGGATTTCTTCAAAATATATCTTTAAATGTCATGCACATTTTTTAAAATAAAAATAGTTTTTGATGTTTTAACCTTGAGTGAAATAGTATGATTAAAAAATCTAGAACATTTTTTAAAGTATGACTCCAAATTTTATCCATGTTTTATTACTCTAATAGAATAGTGTTCGCTTAATAAAATGACATAATCCCGACTTTCATTACGACCTTTGAAATTTCGGTAATTGCATGAACTCCACTTTTCTTTTAAGGCCTCGGGAACGGTGTTCGAACGCCACCCGCCACATGGTATAGTGGATAAGTTTGTTGCATGCGGAAGTCAGAGTTCCAATCCCAGCCCAGAATAGTTATTTTCATATTAAGTGTGTGAAGTTTCAGTTTTTTTCATGGTCGAGTTGAGATTTTTCGACGAGACCGTAGGTCGAGGCAAAAAGTCTGAATCGAGACCATGAAAAGGGCGGAAACTTTACACACGAAATATGAATATTTTTTCAACAACTGCATAAAAATATAATACAAATAGTTTCGTAAACTTGTATTGGAAAAAGAAGCCTGGTACTCCGGACAATATAGAAATGCATTTTATAGGCCATGAAGAGTATCTTAGATAACAAAAATTCTGTTTATTGCGCTTTGGTGAGAAAGAAAGGACAAAAAAGACTTTCACGGTAACAAGATAGTTGCCTTGGCAACGATCTTTTTTTAATGGCGATTAAAAAATGACGAAGTTCACGTACTGCTAGCGATGCAAAGAAGATGTCTTTTTTATGCAATTGTAGAAAAAATATTTTTGCGTGTTGGAAACAACGAATTCAACTAGCATTTTAGTATTGCGTAACCGTACCGTCCGTCGAGAATGGTAATTAAAATACCAAATACTTTAGTAATTTAGGCTTCCACGACCAGTCTTATGAATGATCTTTGCTGCCCGGGTGACGCCGTGGGAGGGGTGCTGAGATACCTGCCCTGCGATGGCCTCCTACGCGACGGCACCGGGCAAGCAATATCAGTCATCAAACTCTTCACTCAAAATTTTACTCAGTTGAGATGTCTCGAACAATGATATCTAGGGCGGACAATCCGTTCAATCTTCGGTTAACACTCGATAATGACTGTGAGCGTTACGTGGTAACTTTTGTGACCTAGTCTTCACATGGATGATGACCGCCAAGTATGCTCGTTAACGCAAGTCCTAAAAGCAGTAAACTTCCAACTATCCTCCGTGGTGGACTTTAAACAACCTACTGAATTCTGTTTTCTAAAATACACTTGGTGGGCATAAAACGACGAAAAACACGAGATTGAATAATTCGTCGTACTGTACAAATGTTTTCAGGCACGATACGGATTTGAATCCTTACAATACCTGTACCCTAACGAAGTGGAAGAACAAGAAGATTGTCGTTTCATTCATGGTGAAAATAACCACCATGGTTTCGACCAATTTTATGTGTAGTTTATCATACATAACTATCCAATGGATTAAATTTTAATTTAATTATTACATTTGTATACAATATATCTAGACGGTTCAAATATTTATAAAAATTTGTGAACAAATAAATTCATAAATACAATAGAATCCGTCTTTGACTTCTTGTTAAGCGATTGCTAATTTTTATTGTGATTAAAATTGTATATTTCATTACAATCACACATATGTTATTGAGATATACCAAAATTTTCCTCTCTCACATCTATATCTGCTAAAGATCTTAGCGTCCGGCTTGCTGGGTCAATGGGTCACGATATAATTATAACCCTATTACCTCTATAAAGGATTATAGGATCCGCTGACTATACAGCGCAGCTGGGAATCTGAAATAGAATGATTCTATTCTAGTTCATTTCTGTTCGGATTGACTAAATGAAAATCACTTTCTTTCTATAGAACAAAATTTAACAAAGTTTATTTTTACTTTTTGTCAAACAATTTAATGAATTTCAATTAGGCCTTTGATCATGATCCCTTCAATTTAGAGTTTTACACCGCGGTTAACTTATCTTTCTTCGTTGATGTCCTCGTAGACTTCTCAGTCGAAATATCTTGCGATCTTGCCGTAGTCCAAAGTTCCAACGAAATCCTCTCTGCCCTATCCAAGCTGGTCTCAAACTATCAAAATTACCAGTCCTGATTACGTCCTATGACATAGTCCCGAACTTGATTACCACTCCGACAAAGTTCCTATTTATACTTCAATATTGCTTCCACATGAAAATATCTACGATCAGTTCAGAAGGCGTTTCCGACCAGAATGAAATCTTCCTGCATGATTCATCCTCGAAGACTTCGTATTAAACTACCTTCATTTTTTCATAACATTTGACCGTCTAAACTTCTCCGCCCAATCCCAAAGTTTCTACTTTCGGCATCAACCCATCTCTTAATGCATTTAGAAAAACAAAACTACATTGTTTATTCACGGTCGTTGCTATGCTCTAGCTCTCGTGATATTTCGTAATGCATGTTCCACCATATTGTCTCCAAATAAATGTTAATTTATTTTAACGTGACATATCGGTATGTCACAGCTTCCTCTCCAAGCGTCATTTGGTTTGCTACAACCTAACTAAATGACAAGACTAAAATTGAACACTTTCTTCTTGCTTCTTCACACTAAACGACATTAACACTTTACACTTTGCACTGCACTAGGTCTTGTTACTTGCTGCCTTAAAACTATTTACATTTTCCTTTCGGAATGTGCCAACAATAACCATTTCATCAGGTATTCTAATAGCCGTATCTCCTAATATTTGCCCCATTAACCATTGAATACACAAAACCAAAAAATAAAAAAAAAACTTTTAAACCCCTAATATTTAAACTATTTCCCAACCCCAAAGGCCAGAATTTTAATCATGCGTGTCGTCCTCATATAGCCATTTTCCCCGAGATATTTCCCTTTTTGTCCATTTCATCATTCAAAATCGCGGCATTTTGCTACAAAAATTGTTGGTCCTTTAAAACAAAAAATTTAAAAATATTTTTATCACTGACGACCGAGGTACTAAAACATTTCATCACCCCCCTTTATACCGCCTCGAAAGCATTTTTTTGTTTTAGCTTTTTGGCTGCGCCCCCCCAAATTTTAAATTATTGCTATCTCTTATCTGGGTGTGTCCAATTTTCCAGAGACGCAAAAATCCAGTCCCGTGAATATCCGAGCCCTTTTTTTACATCATTTCATCTAATTTCGGGGGTTTTTTCATGACAGCGATGGTCTTGTTTTTCCAGCGTCAACACAAAATCTGATCTTATTGTCTTTCTTACGAACTATCAATATTTTCAATAGGGTGTCATCATTTTTTATTATACCATCCTCAAGCATCGTGTTTATTTGTTTACGTATTCCTTTTAAAATGGGGAATGGGAAAGTTTCAGTTTAAAAAGGTTCTCATCCATCTTAAATTTTTAAATTGTTTCTTTACCGGCCCTGAATTTAAAAAATTCTATTTCATTGACTAACATTTCAATAGCTTATAGCATCTTTTCCCGTTTTCGTCGACCGCGCCTCCGCTGCCGTGGGATTGGTCCCGGTCTTTAAATTTTGTTCCAAACGAAAATTTTTCGCCCCGATTTTTATCCTAAACAATGTTTTCCCCCTTTGTCACCTCAAAAACCCTGTTACCTATGTCACTTGGGTACACTTTTTTAGGCCATCAATCCCTAAGGGACGAATCAAATTCTTCATACAATTCCCGGAAACTAAATTGTGACCCCTTGAATTTCCATCCACCCAAATTTCCCGACTTCTTTTTCATGCCCCTTCCATTACCGTCCAAAATTTTAAACTCCTGGTGGGTAGCTCAAAATTTTTTCCCCCTTTTTCTTTAACTGCTCTAAAATTTTTCCACATCCCAAACATTAGCACCTTTAATTTAAAAATTCTGGTTTTTCCGAAATACCCCCTTTCAAAATTAAACAGGGCCATTCTCCGCCCGTTCGTCCGACTTCCTTAATAAATCTTCCGCCGATACTTAATGCTATTCAACTCTTAAAAACCATCACGCCTCATTATCATCTGAAATTTTGGGTTTTAAAATTAAGCGCGTCATGCATTGATTTTTCCGTGAACGCATCATGAATTCTTTTTCTAATTTCAATCTTGTCAATGTCCGCTATTTTTCCCCGATTCAGATTTTTTGACCATTTAAGTTTCTAGGCCCCTCCTGTATTTTTTTTCAATTTACAACCAATTAATAATTTAGATTCTCTGTTTTCAATTGTTTTAATGTTAAGCGACATTGCTTTTAAAATTATTCACCAACGATTTAATTTTCCCCAATTTTGGTCAAAAATGTCAAATTTTTTTAAAAAGATTAACTGGAAATTTAAATTTTTGTTGCCAGTTTTTTTAATTCTTCTTTTGGTCGACTTGATTTTTAAAAAAAGATTAATTTTTGCTTTTTAGCAAATCTGAATTAAATTTTTGGGGCCCTATTTCCAATCAGCCATTTTTTCCCTTTTTTGGGTTAAACCCCAATAATTTCCCCAAATTTCTCCTCGGGTTAGTATTAGGACGCCATATCATCACTTTAAAATTTCTATGAAATTTTTTTCCCTAGACCCTTTTTAAATTTTAAAAAATTAAAATTCTTTAAATTTTTTTAAAATCACACCAATAAATGGTCTTGGCCCTTTTTTAAAATTCAATTTAATTTAAACAACCCAAAAATTTCAGTTTCCCTGATCTATATTAAAATTTAAAAGATTTTTACCCTTCCCCAATTTTAAAATTTTAAAAAAATTATGCATCATTTGACGCCATTTTGAGATATAAAAAAAATTTTTTCCCCATCATATTCAAAGATTTCTTGGCTTGCGGTCAAGGGGTCAGATATAATTATAACCTTAACCTTTTAAAATTTAATCCGCGACAACAGCGCAGTGGGTCAAAAGAATGATTCTTTTCCCTAGTTCATTTCGTTCGGATTGAAAAAATAAAAAATCATTTTTTTTTCTAAAAAAAATTT
The DNA here is from genome assembly GCA_964035755.1 of Teleogryllus oceanicus. Lineage (NCBI taxonomy): Eukaryota > Metazoa > Arthropoda > Insecta > Orthoptera > Gryllidae > Teleogryllus > Teleogryllus oceanicus. The sequence goes on from CAXIVR010000004.1 coordinate 92,059,844, forward strand.
AAAAAGTTTATTTTTACTTTTTGTCAAAAAATTTTTTAATTTAATTTGGGCCCTTTATCGACCCCTTTCTTTTAGAGTTTTCCCCCCTTTAACACTTTTCGTTGATTTTAATTTTCACAAAAATATCTTGGATCTTCCACCAAATTCCCAAAGAAATCTTTTCTCATAAAGCTGGTCCAAACTATAAAAATTACAGTCCGATTACGCCCTTTGAAAGCCCCGAACGTTCCCACCCCGACAAATTTCCTTTTTCTTTTTATTGTTCCCACATAAAAAAATATCCGATCAGTTCAGAAGCCTTTTCCCCAAGAATGAAATTTCCTGCATGATTCATCCCAAGACTTCGTATTAAACCCTTCTTTTTTTTCATAACATTTGACCGTCAAATTTCCCAACCCAAAATTTTTACGATCCCCATCTCTTAATGTTTAGAAAAAAAAAACAAATTGTTTTCCGTCTTGTTTTCCCCTTTTGATATTTTAATGTTTTCCCACCATTTTTCCAAAAAAATTTTTTTTTGGGGTTTAATGGTTTTCACATTAAAAAAAATATATATATATATATATATATTATAAAAAAAATAAAAAATAAAAGGGAAAACCCGGGCCCAAAGCCTAATTCTTTCATTTAAGATATTTTGTTTAAATTAATTTCCATTATTTTTTTCCCCCTGATGTTTTTGTATTTTATATATTTCGACTTTTTTAAATTAATAAATTGTTAATAAAAATTTAAATTTAATTTTTATATACAAGGGCCGTTTTAAATCTATTTAAATTTTATAAAGTAATTTTCCATTAAAACAATAGTTTTTTTTCAGATCTTTTTATTCTGCGAAACAAACAGGGGAAAAGAAACCATAATGGGAAAATCGACACTATGAACGGAAAAAAAAATGCAAATAAAAGGGAAAATTTAATGTTTCAGTACCTGGCCCCATAATCCCAAAAACCCCGAACAAAAAAAATTATTTATTTAGATTAAGAGAAAATTTTAAAAACATAAAGGAAAAAAAAACTTGTGGGAAAACCCTTCCCCAAAATAATAGAAAAAAAAAAAGAAATGAAATTGAAAATATTATAATAAGTCCAAAAATTATTTGGCAGGGCCTTTTATTTGTTCACATTTTTTGAACATTTTTTAATTTCAAATTTCAGAATCCCAAAGACTAATTTTTTAAGTCCTTAATTAAAAGATAATTTTTAAAAAAAATATCGATTAAAATTTTAAAGCCCGCCTGCGTAGATAATTTAATTTCGGTTTGGTCGCATAATATTATTTCTATAGAGGCTGGGACGTCCATTGTTACACCCTTTTGTTATCAACCACCATTTTACTATTTAAGAACTTAATTTTTATAACCATGTCATGGGAAATAAGCTTTTTTAAAAAAGAACTGTGTGATTTTCCCCCATTTTGATTTTCCGTTTTTTAGAACTAAATTTTCAGGGGACTTATTTTATCCGAATTTTGGGGTATTTTTAGATTTGGGGTTCATTTCATTTCGGGCAGCGTTTTTATTAATCCCAAATTTTTCCTTTGAAAAGTTTATTCCCTTTTTTAAAAAAACCCCATACAAATTCAAAAGATGGGGGAAAATTAAAATAAAAAGGGGGGAAATTTTTTTAATAAAAATCAAATGCATAAAAATATAGTTATTTTTAAAAATAAGAAAAAAAGAAAATTAAATAAAAACTTTTGTTTTAAAATTTTCCAATTTTTGGAGAGAGTGCGATCGATCAAAAAATGGGTTTGAGAGGTAAAGAAAATTTTTTATAAAATTTTGGTTTATCCGAAAAATATATTTCTTTATAAAAGTTTAAGAGAAGGCTCAAGGGAAAAAATTAGCCGGATAAAAAAAGGAAGGGGGGGGTGGACATCCCCCACAACCCCAAAAAGGGGAAAAAGAATGATCTGTTTTTATATTAGCGGGGGGAAAAAGAAAAGATTTTTTAAGTTCCCTTCTGCTTTCATACTATATCCATTCTTATCCAATGCGAATTACAAAAAAGGGTGGGGGAGGTAAGTTTACAATTTACATTGGGGTTCATAAAGGGTTGGTTTTTTTTTAGAATAGTAACAAAGTTAGTTTTTGAAATTAAAAAAACACGGGAAATGTTATTTTGACCCATAAATATAAAAAATGTAAAAATGAGCAAAGATAAAATATGTAATTATACCAAAATATAAAAAAAAAAAGCTTCCCAATCCAAATTGTTTTGTAAAAAATATTGGAAAATGTCTTGTCCTTGTAAAATTTTATTCATGAAAATCCGTTCCCCAGTTTAAATAATTTTAAAAGGGAAAAAAAAGGGTAAAAAATAACTATAAATAAAAACTCATTTCATTCTTCGAAAAATATTTACTGATATTGTTTTAGCCTATACAAAAAACTGAGGTTTATTTCATTTTAAAATATAATTTTTATATTATTTTATGTTTTTCTCCCAATTCAGTTTTCTCTAAATGAGGAGGGGGGGGACAAATAATCAAAAAAAGAACCTAAACAAACAAACCTTACACTACATTTATAGTACAACAATCACTTTTTGATTTCCCCAAAAAATAGAAATTAAATTTGCATTCTCAGCTTTACTTAATGGGGAAAGCACCAAAAAATAGTATACGGGCATGCAATGCACCAATAAAAAAAGACTGAACAAAGAATACTTTGACAGATCTTCGCCAAAATGAAGAAAAAACATTTACTTTGGAGAAATATTTTTTTGTAAAGTTTGAAAATTTAATTTTTTTCAATGTTAAACATCAAAATAGGGAAAAACTTATACCATTTTAAAAATTAATCTGAAGACCCCAAAAATTTAAACGGGTCAAGGGAATAAATTTTTTCACAAAAAAAATCGAAAGATGTCCTGAAATGGGCCTATTTGCGCTCCCCTTGAAAAAGTTCGAACAGGACATCCACTCCTGCCACCCGGCGGGAAAAAAAAGGGGGCACCCACGCCCGGGAAAAAAAAATGTCACTGGAATGCAAAGGGGAATTTTAATTAATTCAGGGGTTCACAAAATACCTTTTAAAATTTTTTTTTTGATAAGGGGACACTCTTTTGACAGATAGGAGAAAAGAAAAAATGCATTGACAACCCTAAAAATATTAAATCACATTGATGTAAAAATGTACAATTTCACTACATTCTAAAAACTGTTTAATAAATCTGAAATATTGCTAGTACTACACAGTAAGCACAACCCAATGTCCGCTGCTGAGAACAGCGGACGATCGGGCTGCGCACCCAAAAGGCGGCTGTAGCAGTGACGGCAGCAGCTTAAGCACACACCTGCTTAACACGTGCCTGCTGTCAGTGCGGCTCCGCGACAGTTCTACCTTCCACAAACACCCGCGAGCAAAATAACTGACAAGCTTCGTGAACAAACTCGCTGCGAACGATCCGCACCTTAAGCACACACCTGCTTAACACTGCCTGCTCGAAAGGGCCCATCTGAGACGAGCTGCATGTCGCAGCATCTCGCAACAGTACGCTAAACTACGGTCGCGCGCGACGGCCTAGAACCTTTCATCTACAAATCTAAACAAACCTATGCGCTCACTGAAATAACCCCCTGCAGTAATTTACGGTTTTTATCAACGAAGCACTATTACATGACTAGGCATTGTTCCCAGATGTGCGGAGGTTTTCATGTGGTGAAAGTTCCTTCCAGAGTATTCGCTCGTCCTTGTCCACTCAACTTATCTGCTATCTCTTTTAACCAGCATCGCTCTGCCAGCAGATGCTTTTCTTCTATGGCTTTGTGTGGGAGTAAGCACAAATACACCTCTATCACACACACCCTCGTACACACATCCCTAAGTGTGTTGACCCCGTACACCAGCAGGCCCTTTCAGAACAAGCTCAAGGGACAGAAGAAACAAAGCACATTTCTTAGGTTAGGCCTACACAATCTACACGGTAGTTTCTGTATAAGGTAAAAACAATATTCTTTCCGAAGTTCACAATAAAACTTTATAATGAAGAGAAGAATGCAGGGTGAATCTTTCGTTAATTAAAAATTATAAACCTAAGAATTAATAGAAATCCAGTTTCAACCTACAAAAAGGAATAGACAATTTTAATAACTTTATGCACAAGTCTTTTAAAAAACACTCAAAATCGTTTCCAAAAAAATAATTTTTTGTAATAGCTTCAAGGCTTGTACCAACAAGACATGAAGTGATATATACACCCTCTCCGGTGAAATTCAAAGCTGCAAAATGGCCTACAAACTTAATACGTGAACTGTTTCGGGAATACTTACCACAAGAGCCATACACATTGAAGACGGATTAAACGGGAAAACCGCAAACCCGTTGTAAGGAGATTCAGCACTTCAACCTCCTAGCTCGACCACCAACTAGTAACTGCGAGCTCTATTGCCTCGACAGGCAAGATGGAGGCGGAAAAGGATAACAGGGAGGTGGTCATGACGTCACGAGCACACCGTGGAGCGGAGATTGGGGGCTCCCACAAAAATTCAAACAGCTTCCTGGGAAGCCCCCCATTTCAATAAAAAAATTTTTTTTATTGAATAAATTGATGTTTAAAATTTTATCATCCTCAGATTTTAGGAATAATTATTTTTTTAATTTAAGAATTTAAAAAATTTCATTAATTGTGATTTATTTGACGCTGCTTTTTTTGACATTCCCAAACCCAAATAATTGATGATTATAAAAAATATATATATATATATATATATATATATATATTATATATATATATATATATATATATATATATATATATTTTTTTTTGTAATGTTAATTTGAATGATATGACTAAATCAATGTTACCCTAAAAAATTTATATACAAAATTATACTGGAGTTATTATTATTCTTCAAATTCCAGTCTCAGATGCACTTAAAATAATTTTTTTTTCCCTTTTTGGGGAATTTCTTTCCCATTTAGATCTTGTTCAGAATCTTTCTAACTGGAGGGCAAAGAAAATAACTGTTGTTCAAGTGAATGTTGTTAACTACACAAATAATCAAAAAATGGAAGGAAGAGAACATCTTATTTCTGAGCAACATTGAAAGAGAATTTAAGAGAAATGCCAGTGTCTCACAATTTGTAAGTTTGTAAATTTAGAAATTGAGACATTCTGGTACTTGTAATTTATTTTATTCATAGTTGTTTATTATATACCTTACTCTTTTGATTATTAATTGACTATAGTTACCAATTAAACATTTTTTGAAAATTTTGAATTTCAGGTCCTGACTGGTATCATATACAGAATACATTTGCCAATTTCCCTGAATTCACAATTGGGACAATTCTCTAGACAATGATAATCTGCCTTTATTTAATGTCCACATAATACATTTTTTTTACTCATTGCTAATTTCAATGCAGTAAGTTCCCTAATTCTTAAAAGGTAAATGATACTACTGATCTGAAAATTTACTGAAAAATATATGTTAATTCTCTGCAAAATAATGTTATTTAATTTTTTTTCAACCTGTAATAAAAAAAATAATTTCAAAAATTAATTTCAATCACAACAAAGAAAAAAAAAACAATTGCAGGCATGTTTCAGTTCACAAGATGAAATTTAAAAGAATCATTAAAAGGCCCTGTACAAATCATATTTTTGCTGATGCAACTCAAAATTGCTTTTAAGAGCTGTACTATTGTCTTGAAATTCAATATTCTTGCTGGAATGTCTTATGATAATAAGCTTAATGAACACAAAGCAGCATTTTTTAAATTCCCCGATGATTTTGCAACTTCACATTCAAAAGGAAACCAACCTCTTGAATCTCAAATCAAGCTTCACAATTAAGTGATGTACACTATGACATACATCTTAACCAAAATGTTCCTTTACAGCGATTGTTGTAGTTTGTGATGATTTATAGATGCAATGCACACTGAATGCTCGCAGTATAAAATGTAAAGTTTTCTAGTTTTCAATTTTTTTATTGTGTTGGAAAAGAAAGTGGTTAGTATATTATGAGTAATAAAGGGGAAAAAAGAAAGAATTTTTCCACAAGACTAAAAGTTTCAAAGAATATGGATATTCACTTATTAGTGCTTCCTGAATAATAGAACAAGCAGTTAATTGTATGACTTCAATGCAAGACATATTTTTATCAGTAATTTCAACAACTGTTGCCTAACCAGACTTTATAACCAAATTTGCTCACTTAACATTGTAATTGGATTTTTGGTATGAAAATTGATGCTTCTGAATGAAAAGTTCATATTTATAATGAAATATTTTGATTATTCTTTTTTTTTTAAATAACAAAACTTAAAGTAATATGCAAAGATTTTCATTTCATTCAATGATCTAATGTATTTCATTCAGTGATAAACTGTATTTTTATCTTTTTCTGTACAAATGATATCTTGAAATGAGACATTTATTGCTTCCTAATTTTCATTAGGTTCAGAGTTTGAAAGGATTTAACTGAAGGGGTCGGGGCAAGTGAAATCTTTTCTGTAGTTTTTGTAAGACAGGAAAAGCAAAGTTTTTGTAAATCCAGACACATCTCATAGTAAATATACACTTCCTTGAGCTTTCTATATACACATTGTAGCTTTACAAGTAGCCTGTATTTGTACTGTGTGTAGTTTATTTGATGTGGAATGGGGGGGCTAAGATCTCTGTTTGGGATGTATTTAAGTGGATTGCCTTGACCCCTTCCATGATAAAAGATAATTTTTAAAAATTATTTAGTGTGTAACAGTTGAAATCATTTCTGATTAGAAATATGTTTGTTTTCAATTAATTCCAAAATTTTTTTCATCTTCCTTAAATGTAGGAAAACCAGGCCCTTTTCCCTCAATATTTTGAAGATTAACATTGAAATCTTTTTTAAATTATTTTGGGAAATTTAAATGTCAAAGTCTCTTTCTTGATATAATTTCTTGTTAACTAACATAGAATACATTTTAACTCAAACTCATATTTCATAGTCTTCATTAAATACATTGTATTTGTCAAATGTTGCAAAAAAAATTACATTTATGTTGTTGAAACAATGTACATTATCAATACAGATAATATATAATAATTCTAAATGTTTTTTAGTTCATTTTAAGTTTTTCTGAAAGCAAGTCAAATTAATATTGATAAACCTACAAATTTAAAAGGAGACTTTCAACTATCTCCATCTTTTTACTCATGAATCATGAAATAGAAGGAAAAAAGTATTTAATCAAATTATTTGAATTTTCCAAGAAGTTTAAAATTCATTAATTTAATTTTTTTTTATTGTGAACATTTCAGGACAGTATTAGCTTTACAAATTATTTCAGAAGAAAAATCTTCGAAAAGGTATCTAATTTTTCATTCAGTGTCCATTCCTTCTATATCAAGAAAAAAACATACTCAAAGGCTTATGGAAGTATATTAAAAGTTCAAAATGAGTAATAATAAAATAATGTTTATTTCCATAGCTTATTCAATTCTTCATTTATTCTGATGACATACTCAACCAACCAATATACTATTATCTTTTTTCTATCCAGTACATCTACGCATCACAGTTTAATCAAACACTTATTTGTTAATGTAACAAATTTCTCCTACAATATCATACTCAATAATTATCCTGAATCATGGGAAATTGTTTATAATGATTGTGCTTCTTCAGATTGGCAAGTGCTGGAAACAACCATAATTAAGAAAGGTTTCCTGTTAACAGAACAATGAAATAATTGGAAAATTATCCTGGTTAAATTTGCTTCAAGATCATTTCCTTGAACTTCTTCATTTCATATTATTACAAAAATATTTCTCATTAATATTCAAAATTAAGAACATAACTATTTCACTTATTACTATGAGAGAGAAACAATGATAAAATGTGTCAGCATAAGATTCCATAATTTTCTTAATGAGAACGATGCAAAGAGAAGGTTCAACTGAAAACACAACAAACTCTGTGGTAAAATAATATAATAATACCTGTAAGACACTTCCTTTTCATGTTTGAAACTTGTGTTGAGTACAAATTTTTGAAGTGATTTCAAGAATTGATCAAATAATTAACTTCATCATCAAGGCAATTGCTTGCAAAATAAAATAGCAGTTTGCAGATTACCTTAACCTTTTATATCCAGTTAATATCACAGTCAGGAAGAATTAGTACTATCATTAGTCATTTAAAGAAAAGAAAATCTAAATGTTATTTAAGCAAGTATTAATTTATATTCTTGCATTCAATGGTAAATGTTCTCATATTTGATACAAAACATCATTGTTTCTTGATATAAAAAATAGCAATGATAATTTTTCATTTAAAATATGTATTGAGTGAAATATTTCATTTTAGAGCAGCAGTCATGCCAGCATGACTTATTCTGTTGAAATTTTCAGTAAAAAGAGTCTTACAGACAATAAATTTGGAAAACAAAATCATCCGAGATTTTTCTCTTTCATAGTATGTAGTTTTTATGTATATCAATCACTATATCTGGCTACATCCATCATAACATACTTGACCAGTCACAATACATTTCTATAATCATTTGTCACAAATAGTAGAGTACTTATTAACCACATTTTCATTATCTAAAGGTTCTAACTACAGCTTGCTTATCAAAAGAAAAATATAATTTTTCTTTTTGAGTCTCAAAATTCATCTACGCTAGAGAATAACTTAATTTTGTGATTCCAAAGCTACTAGTGACTGTAAATCTAGTACAATATTTTGAAAATGTATCAAGCAATAGATTAAATAGTTCACTGATGACAAGCTCACTGAATATTATGGTCATTTTAACTGCAAGGTCATGACTGATAAATCAAAAACAGTTTTCAGTGGTGGTTTGTAAGAATTCTCTCTTCAAAGAAAACAATCACAATATGTACTACAAGGAAACAACTATTGTTGAAAGGACCAATATATAATACAGAGTCCCCTGAAGTGTCACAAATCGCAAATCCAAACATAGCTAACAAAATGCCAATATTTTCATTCATTTGATTCCACAGCCATAAAATCTCTGCTTAACATCAAAAGATAGGCCAACATTTATTAACATTGCTGAATTAAGGCCTCAGACGTAGTGCAAACCTGTGCACATCAGCTCTGGAGTTAAGGTATACACACAACCATAAGTTGTAAAGTGAATTTCACTAAAGACAACTAGGTGTATATATTTGGTTCTCTGCCAAATCTACTTACTTGTTTAATTCTAAACCTATCACTTGTAAGGTGAATAAACAATAAATATATTGAAATTTGAGTTGAATATATCTACCATGGAAACTATGGTTATTTATTCTTGGTCTTCTGACAACATAATAACAATATAATTTGTGTAACTGAAATTTTCACAGCCAATAGTGAGGCCTGTGCCTAATAGATATCATCAGACTTTAAGTGCTGTATTACATTGTGCTGTCTAAAGAGAAATATGAATCAAATGTGAAAGCAGTGAAGTCTGCTTAGAAAGTTTTATTAACCTCTCTCTAAATTTTGACATATTGAATACTATTGCTTTTTCTGAAATTTTATGAAGTGGAAGTTGTTAGCAATGTTTAATATTACAATTAAAGAATTGAAAATCTAAAAGTGAACAATTTAGATGTGCACAAATTCCATGGTCTCATAAGGGATATGTTGCATGTGTGTGTACACACCACTTAATCATTAGTTTACAAATGAAATTTATTTTGACAATATACTGAAAAGGTGGAAAACTTGTCCTTTCATGTTTGTAACTTGAAAGTTCCTTTTCATAGCCTTTTAAAATAGTCAGTTGGTTCTCATTTTTACCCACCAAGAAACAAAAAAATTATTTTCATAAAATTTGGAACAGTACTCGTCAATGAAGGTTACTCTGTATTTCAAGAGTTGAATGACAGGGCCCATTTAGATGTTAAGCAGCCAAATTTTTATTGTCAATTTAGAAATGAAATCATTAAGTTCAAACAACAGCAAATATTTTTGAGGTAAGTACCACCATTGCAGTAAGTCACATTTCACATTTCCCAAAGTATATGCAGTTGTATAATAATACATTTTGAAACTGATCACAGAGAACATTTGTCCGAAATACCATTAACTTTCTGGAAACAGAAATTTAATCAAACATAACTACAGAAAAATATAGCATAACATAACTATTTATTAATACACAGCTCACTTTATATCTTTGCATTGTGATGATTCTCCAATTCTGGAGAAATTACTATAAATATAATTACTAAGGACACTATGAAAGTTTCTCATCTCTCCATCCCAACAGTAACTGCTCACCACAAATCACTTTATCACACTTCACAGCACGTCTTTGAAGATACAATTGACTTACAAATCAGAGATCAACAATTTCTCTACTTCTCATGATTTTGATACTTGTGCACAAAAAATACCAATGAAAGAAATTATACAAAAGAAGTCTGTTACAGTCCAGTGAGAAGGAAAAATAAATAAAAAAGTTTTGATTTATATCCCTCAATATTAAATGTAAGAATTAAACTTCTTGTTAAGTTGCAAGCCATTAAATATAAATTGTTTGGTATAAGCTTGAATTGGAAGCAACTTGGATGTGTGTGGTTATTTAGCTGTACTCCAAAAACCGTGGTCTCTGTGTATGATCATTCTCCAAAAGACACTACTACCATCTCTATGTTTCTATGAAGTAATATTTGCTACTTTATATAAGGCAGGCATCAAGTTCCATTTTCTCTGTCAGAAATGTTTTGAAATTATGAAGCACAGTTCTTTTGAAGCTGAAATTTGAAGCCAAGATACTTTTGCTGGTCACACTGGTGATGCTATATGCTGTCATGCATTTCATTCACGCTAACTGAAAATTGTGGTAGCAAATAAGAGTTTCTTTCTCTGATGAGATTTGTCATTGACAAAAATAACAGTGCAATTTATTTTAAAAAAAGAATACTTTTAAATCTGTGCACTTTATTTTTAAATAAAAACGTCAAAATTCACTTGAGTCAATAAAATATTTTCTGTATTAAATATTTTTAACTTTTATATTGTTTATTCAATAATCACTTTCACTATTTAAAGCTTCTATTGATGTATATGCACATTCTGTAGTTCTTTTGCTGGTGCTGTGACACTGACATCAGAATGAGTCTCAGATGATGGAAATAATACATCTGCAGATGAATCAGATGATGGAGTGGGTTGCTCTGATGGAGGAAACGAGATCCAATGGCAAGTGTTTTGACATCTGCTTGGTGACTAGTAGCTGGGCGCTCTTCAAACACTGCAAAAGTAAATATTTCAGTCTATTATCATTCTATTATGAAACTACTATGTAATTTTTAAAGAGAAAATAAAAAAACATAATTCATAGTATAGCAAGGACTCCTAAGGGGACCCATGACTGAATTTTTCCACTTCTATATTTTTATACATACATCAAACAAAGTTTGACTGAGATTCATTAACATAATATGATATATTATGCAATGTTTGAACAATGTTGTTCAGTCACAATTTTTGTTATTAGTACTGCATTTTTTTTTTTTATTAATAATAAAAGCGCCTTACACAACAATTTTTTTACTTTCTCTTACAAAACTCTTTACTATATCTCAAAAAATATATAAGTGAGTTGTCCTAAAGAATTTTGTTTTGTTGTGTGTTATTAACAGCAGAATTTTGTAGAAGTTAATTTTTGAAGAAGATAATTTTCAAAGATTTGAAATTCTCCTTCAGTTCAAACCACAGGAAGTTTATTTTCCCACTGATGACAAAATCCTTGAGCATTTCATATTCTTACATGTTTGTTTTACTATAATTCCTGAAAGTTTCATTGTATTCTGGTAAGAAATGTTTCTGAAAGGAGCTTTTTAAATACAAGATAGTGCAATAAAACTGAAATCTCAGCAAAGGACCTTTAAAGGTTTCAGGATACATACATAACAACTCTTGTTTCCGTGACTTCAGAGTGCAGTTAGTCAATTTGGCCTTACCAACCCAAACAGTCTTTGAAACGTTTGTACAGCCTTTAAAGATGTCAGAACACAAAAATGTAACTATTTTCTAATAGAAGAATAGAAGTTTATTTTACATTAAAATAATGATTTTTTTTTAATTTATTTTTTTGAAGAAATAGTGTTACATGGTAGACAGACTTCTTTTTATCTCTTCAAAATTATGCCTAAGAACTTCTGTAGAAACTCAATATCTTCTGCCATGAATAGCATCTAAGTTGACAATAAAATTTTACCAATAAAGTTCTACAGCATTTTAACTATATTCAAAAAATTTAAAAAAGTTATATGAAATGTTTTGATGCCTTGGTATGAGCAGAAACTAGTCCTCTATTTATCTATTTTATATTAAAAAGATTGGTTATTTTCACTTACATTTATCAAGACTAATAATTGAACCCACTAAATCATTGACAGTAAGAGCAGCCTGCTCTTCCAGTTGTCTTCGTCGCCGAACAAACCACCAATCGACAAGAAATAAGGCTAGAGCCAGAATCTTTATTCCAGCACAGATGCCAACATATCTAGAAAAGCAGATTATTAAATTAGTCTATATTTCATGTATGTTTAACTTAATGATGTTTGTGAACATTTCATAAAAAAATAGAATAAGAAAATGTATATTTATGAAATCCTGAATATGACAAAGTCTATTTCTGGGAATTTCAGACTCCATTAAAATGAGAATATTAAAAACAAACTATTGTTAAAGATAATTTCTTTCAACACTGTTCTAAATTTCTGATTCTGAAATAAAATACTAATATTTTCCCCAAATATTGCAATATATATTCACATAAAATAGACCCAAACTTCATATTCGCTTGCATGAACTGAAATGTTTATATATTCACTTCAAGCACATTTGCAAGTATGAAGTAGAGTAGCTGAACTTTGAACAAAAATATTCCACAAATAGCTTCAGAGATTTTAATGCGATTCTTGTTTTTCTTTGATATAAACAAAAATTGATAAAATCACAATTTATATCATTTTTGAAATTAGGCAACAAATACATTTTCTCTTCAGGAAAACCACTGACAGTTTTATTACATGCAATTATTTTTTCAAACTTTGTGTTTTGATATTTGTTAACAAAAATCGCTAAATTAATATTGCAGTTTCATGAGTATGAGAAAACATTAACTTATTAAAGAATTATGTTAAAAAGAAAAGAAAAGAAATAAATCAAATGTTTGATAAAATTAAACATACACATTGATTCACAATGAAATTGATATAGATATCAGATTACAAGAAATGGTTGTATTTGATATACATTCAACCATTTCATTTTTTTTTAGATCTGTGAAAGCCATTAATCATCAAAAAACTTCATACAAATTTGAAGGTCATAAACAGTTCTAATAAAGTAATGGCAATACAATATTTGTATTCTCAAAACATGCTTAAATGAAAGTGAGAGGCAAACTAAAATGTCTATTTTTTAGCAAATTTACAATTTAGCGTTAGTTAATGGCTATTGGAATCTAATTTTTTGCGATATTTACAACCTCTGAATGTTGCTTTTGTCTCAGACCGTGCAAGTTAGAATATTGCAATAGAAAAAACTCAAAAAAAACCCATTTGGGAAAAGGGTCTGAAATGAACCTGAAAAGGGGCTATAGTGTGATCAGTTAAATTTTTACATTAGGCCTAATATCAAAGAAACTACAGCAAACTCCGATATAAGAGACCCGTTATAAGAGAATCCACATAGGAGACAAATTACAGTCCCGAGGTCAGTTGTATATAAACAATGTATTTATTTGCCACTTATAAGAGATTCTGCCTATTGTAGACAGATTTTATGCCTCAGCATGCTCCTTCCCCGTTGTAAGAGACAAAGCTGAAATTTTCTCCAGGTGACTCAGGAATTTCTCAAGCTTGATTAGGTTTGGGCACGTGCTTTAAATAGACTGAGTAGGATTTGCACACCAGCGCACCTGGAGGGGGTAAGGGCTGCAAATTCTCTTGAGGAAAGCTCATTCTGTAAGCTTCTGGTTCTTGGCAACAAGGAAGACGCTGCAGTGTACATTTCTATTATTTGGTGCAGTGGAGCTATTTGCTGCCACATGCACAATTTGTGGAGGTGGGCAACAGAAAATTGGAGTTATTTTATACAGAAAGAATAATAACATCAGGTATTATCTCTTCTATCATACAACAAGATTTTGTTGTACATTGAAACTCAAAAGATCTGGCTAAATGGTTGGTTTCAAGTTATTAATATTTCTCAAGTTTAAAATAACATACAAATCTACTAATCCATAAAAATATGGTAACATTTCATTAAAGTGTCAAAACCCATTTCCACTTATAAGAGTTCCGCTTATAAGAGACATAATTCCTCCCCAGTGTCTCTTATAAAGAGGGTTTTGCTCTAGTTACTATTTAGTAAAATAAAAATTTTTGGTTCAATTTCTACTGAATGCACTAAACAAACAGTTTAATATGTTTGATAAAAAAATTCTCCAAAATTATGCCTAAGGAGCTTAAAATAGTAAAATTCTATACTCAATATTAACCTGTATCGAAACTGTTCGATGTCATAAAGTAAACATCTTCCTCCTCGTTCTCCACAAGCACTTTTCCATAAAAGGCAAGTTGAATCTATTAAATTCCCAAACAATATTGGGGCAGGAATATAACCAAACAGACGGAAGATTACAAATTGCATTCCAAGTGCAAAGGAACGTTCTTCTTCACCAACAGATCTACAACATAGAGATAGTTCAATTACTATAATTCATTGCAAAAATGAAATATAAAAATTAACAACTTCACTAATTACTTAGAAGTATTGAGCTACAGATAGACTGGAGAAGATATTTTCCTAGAATCCATCTCATACTCAGTTTTTCAACAATTAGAAGCATTTTGCAACCCTAAGAACACCTGTCACATTTTAAAATGTTTGTTTTTGCAGAAGATGCATTTAAAGACTAAGCCATTTAGAAAAATAATAAATATTAGTCAAGGAAAGTGAAATGATAATGATGAATGAAAAAAAGTGAATCTTGAAGCATGATTAACTTCTATAATTCTTTAGTAATACAGTAAAACTAGCTCAATGTGGAAATCTGTCAAATATGAACATAAATCATGGTCCTGCCAATCAAATTCTACAGTATTACATTGAATAAGGTGGAATCTTGTCCAATAGGGAAAATAATTTGGTCCCTTGAAAAGTTTGAAGTATGGCAGTTTTCAATTCAGTATTTTAACATAGGTAACAATTGTTGCATTTACAATAAACACTTCATTTATTTTATGTATTACTCTACTGATTAATTTTTATTTATTTTAATGTTTATTTTTCCTTTGTATAAATAAACTTATATAACTAACAGGAAAAAAAAATACAAAGATCATACTAAATTAATTGCATTTAACAAACCATTTTAGGAATGCATCATAAAACATTATCCTGTTTTTGGAGGACTTTAAAACCTTTTACTGTCTTGTGTATAATATTGTACACAATAACTATTCATTAACATTGTTGGTGTTTTTTCTAAGAATATTCCTGTAATAGTATCGAAGAAAATGTAGAAGGAACAAGATTTACATTATGAAAGAACACTAAGGAGACCTTCTTGGCCTTTTAAAAGTTTTATTATCCTTTTGCAGATTCAAAAGTTTGTCTGAGAACAATTTTCTTGCCTTGTGTAGAACTGTTTTAACTCTTAACCATATGGATTTTTATAATTAGAATTAATTAATTTGAATAATGTATCCTTTCTTGCTTGCATCCATTGCTGTTATTCTATACACCTTTTTTGTTTTGCTCATTTTTGTTAAAGTGTCCTTCTATTTGATTAACTAACAAGTTTCAAGTCCTGATTAACTAAAAATTTATGAGTTTATATGGAATCCAGTTTTCTTAACAATTCAGATGTGCCAGTTTCCCACCTTTCAAATCGTACAGATAAAATGAGGGAAAAACTGATTAATGGGAAGAATAATTATAAAAATCACATCTTCACAATTTGAGCTGGATCACCTCTCCAGGACATTGATGCAATTAGAAACATTTATATGTACCAAATAATTCAAATATGCATTTTTGTCCATGTATTGTTCCATCTACAGCCAGTCATCTACTTTGTTGCAAGCAAATCTATAATTTAGAAATGTATAATATTTTTTTCTTAAAAAAAAAATGAACTTAACATGAAAGTGATGAAATAATAAAAGCCTTTACCACACAGGCCTCGTTATTTAAGGACTGCTAAAAAATCTAGCAAATTGATGAACTATTCCAAGTGCATATTCAAAGGACCTCAATTTGCACTCTTTTGGTAGATCACTTGTGTCTTCTTTTATATATAATATCGATTGTATTTTTACTGACACCATCATGATATATTGTCACTAATTGAAAAGGAGTAATTCTTAATTTTAATTAATACATAATAAATCAGTCACTAAATCAACTACTTACTCAATTAGACACTTTACAAATCTACAGAATAAATTAATCACCTATAAAAATGAACACTTCAGAAATTGAGTGTCAATAAATTAGTTGCTTAATAAATCGGTTATTTAATAACATTTATCCTAATCACGTATTTTAACTACTTAATTTTGGACACATTTTTCTGGTTAAAAAAACCTTTTCCAAGGTCAATCTTTTACAAGGAAAATAATTCTGAAAATATGGCTTACCTAAGCACTATCATAAGCAGAGGCATTTGTGTCACAGCAACAACAAATGTCATAAAAAATAGAAGATTAAAAAAGGAAAAATTGTGGCATGGAGGACTGATGGTCCAGCTGGCAACTGGTACCACCGAATTCAGCAGATGAAGAACCACTTCCACTTGTTGCCAGCTGACTGAAATTTCCATGGATACCTGTGTAAAAGTAAAGTAACTAAATTCATATGTAGAAATTTCAAGCTGAAAAACTATCACTTTCTTAAATATAAAAATGATGCTAATTTATTATTATTATTATTATTATTATAAACATTATTACAATTATCTTTTTTTCTTCTATGTACAACTTTGATTACAAAAAATTACAAATATGAATAATTTTAGGTTTATTTGATCACATTTTTTGAGGATTGGTATACTTTAACTTCTCGTGAGATGTGCTTTGATGTTTGAAGTTATTAATAACAAAATTAGCAATATATCAATGAATACTAGAATGTTTTAAAAACAAAGTTTATTTAAACTGAAAAATGATTTTGCCTTTTTTTAATTAAATTTTCAGCTACACACAGGTTTACTTCTAGCTGCAAGATTGACATTCATTGGAGCCTCCTTCTAGGTAGTACAATTGCTGCTACATTTTTTGTTTGAATTCTTTCCTCTGTAAGCTAGTGTAGTCTTTGTACATTTATTACTATAAAGCTACTTACAAGCACAATTGGTGTAGTTTGAGCGAGATGAAAAAGCAGTGCAACCTGCATGGCATGGGCTAAAGTAAGTTAGGCCATTGTTGCCACATACAGGCTCCACATCTGTCATATGACATTCACAGCCAAAGTTACAGGCTGCTGTCAAATTCACCTGAAATGGTTCTGGCTTGGAGCTGTAAGAAAGAAAATTCAATTCTAGTAAAAATATTAAAACTTATAATATAATGTTCAATAAAAAAGTCTTCTCTGTGATTCCTAGAACTTTTATTTCAAAGCTAAATAACTGGAGTTATATTTTAGGATCAGATATGGAAACTTTTACAATAATAATAATTTTTGAAAACTACCTGTTAAAATATGGAATTGTGGTGCCAGCCATCTTTACATTATCACAGCCGAGGAAAAACAGGAGGCCATAGCATGCCAAACAAACAGTGTTGGATATAAGTACAAATTGCACAGCACCCTTCGGCCTCAGTTCCAGTCGTTTCAAAAGGCATCCTCCCATGAAGATTCCAATACATGCACCAGGAATGGCAATTGATCCTTCATAAAAAATAATAACAAAAACATCAGTAATATTCTAAAGCAAATTTATCAATCTCCCCAAATACCTTTATACAGAATTCAATATTAATTATATCCCTTCAAATGCATTATAAATATTAATACATTGTTGGAGAGGTTGATGCCTTGGTAAAATTAATTATTAAAATAGATGTTGCTAAGGTATTCAATGCTTCAATGACTTACACAAGTTTCAGTCACCTAGTGATCAGCAGATTTGGGAGTGCATTTTGAGAAATGAAAGAAATAAGAAAATTAATAGTAAATAAAAAACAAACTAAGAAGATAGTATATTACAACTTAGTGCTTATTACAATATTATTTGCTAATGCATCAAGCTGACTGGACACTACAGTCTCTCTCCCCCCTCCCCGTAATAATATGCTGGTTGTGCCATTGGATTCTTAAAGAAAATGTTTTGACATAATTCATCACTTTTATGCTAGCAATAGTTGAGCAGTTTGAAAGTTTAAGTTATAACTATTTACTTTGATACAAGTCCAGAAATGGCATTCATCAGAAGATATTTGGGAAGTTGAAAAAGTTTAAATGATCAAAAATAAAACAAAAGAAAGAAAAAACAATATTTGCATACGATAATACTATTTATTTGACTTCTTTGTTTGCAGTTAATTTTGGCAGGTTGCTACTAAAAAGGAAAAATATTTGTACTCCCAGTAAATACACTAGCTTCGCTTTTAGACTAAATTGTGTTTCCAGATACTTAGGCAAAAACACAACAAAGCCTGATACAATTATTAGCTCCATACAGGCACCCAAACATGTCACTACATACACAGGATTGCACACCAGACGCCACATTGAACGAGGGATATCTGTGAAAGGAAATGATTAACTAACTCATTTGTCTACCACAATGATTTGTTACACTTGTTTACAAAAAAGAATAAAAGATTAAATCAAGACTCAAAGGCAGACCCAAATGGAAAGAGCAGGAACCCAAATTAAAAAAAAATTTTAAATTGATTGTATTAAGTAGTTTTCCCCTGTTATTCAAAATATTTTTTTTCTTCCAAATACCTTTCGCCTTTCCCAACCCTGTGTCATTAATTGCCCTTGGGGGGGGTTTTCTTCATGATTTTAGGATAGGTTCAGGTCTGATTTTCCATTAGGGGTTTTCTTTTTCTCCTGTAAAAGAAATGCAGGAAAAAAATTTAAACTGAGAACTAATAATAAAAAGATTCATCAGAAATTATCAAATAATATAAAAACATAAACATTTCTCCCAATAGTTTTTTTAAAACAATTGAATTTAAATGTTTTTTCCCCCCCCAAATAAGTTGTTCCTTTTTTTAAAAATTTTTTTGAGGTTCCCCCACAACTACCACAAATTTAAATTTGGTTTTTTATCTTTAAAATTTTAAAAAAAGCCAAATGAAATATTTAAATTTTGTTTCCCTTTTTTTGTTCCAAATTTAAAAAAATAAAGTCTTTCAACTCACCCCTTTAGGGAATGGAATGGAAAAACTAGAATAAACAAAAAAAAAAGGGGGAACCCCCCCACCACCAACCCCCCTTCGACCCCGGATCACAAAAGCAAAAACAATTGGGGTTTTTTCTAAACAAAAAAAAATTTTGTGCAAATAATAGTAAATTTTTCTTCCCAATTGTAAAGAGCCAGATGGGGAATCCATAGGAATGACAACAAAAAAGTCCAAGGAACCAAAAGGTGGCCCTTCAGCAGGCCAATTTAAAAGGGAGAATTTCCCAAGGGTATCAATGTAAAAAGAAGTAAAACCCCCCAACAAGAAGTGAAAAAATAACATAAAGGGACCTTTATGGTGTTATGCAGTTTTTACCAAGGTTGTTGGGAGGACAAGGGGAGCAAAACCTGTTAAAAATAAATTTTTGGTTTACAAAAATTTGTAATTTTTTTGTTATCCCTGACAACTTTTTTTAAAGTAGAAAAATAATAGTAATTTTAATTGTGCAAAAAAAAAACAAAAATTCATTTAATTAGCCCATTTTCTTGGAAATTTTTCCTTTATTAAAATTTTTTAGATTTTCCTTTATAAGGGACCCCCATTAAATTTTTAAGAAAAAGAAAAAATAACAAATGAATAAATAACTAAAGGATAATTTGAAAATTTTTTAAAGAAAATTAAAACAGGGACTTTGGAATTTTTAAGTTAAATTTAAAACTTTTTAAAAATTTTTACTTTTTAATTTGGGATTTTAGAATTTAGAAAGGAATAAAAACCCGTATAAGTATAAAAAACGATCTGATTGATTCAAAAACGACTGAAAATTTTAAGAATTTTTAGGCCTCCCCTTTTTTTCAGTTTGAGAAACCTGAATTGCCCTTTGAAATGGTAACACTTTTCAGGCACGATTATAAACGCAAATATATTTTTACTGCTTTTTATCTTACAAAGAAACTATACATCAATGATATTCACTCATAAGAAAACTTCTTTAACAGAAAAGGGAGAATTTATCTTTTTGTACTTGTAGGTAGCCCAGAAGGTTTCTCTTTCAAATTCAGCACTCCACATTGTAATATTTGTTTTCCCATTTTATATTGGGCTATTGTTGTTGTGGCGATTTTGGGGATTTTTCTTCAGTCGTTTTGATAGTTGATTTGGGGTTAAAACAGTAAGTTTTCCTGAGTGACTAAGGACCAACCATAACTTCATTCACAGTTCTAAGTAGGTCTTCAGGATAATAATTGCACCTAATTGGCTCCAAAAATGTTTTTTATCATTGTTTTATCCCGTTACAAAAAAAACACTTTTACCATAACAGACAGGTGTGACTGCATAATTTTCAAATAAACAATGGGGTCATTGGGGGTTTTATTATCATGACTTTTAAACCGGGGATGATAATCAACTTCCTGAACCGGGAGGGTAAAAAACAAAAAAAGAATTTCCCCCGCTTGTCCCCAAAAGAAAATAAAGAAAAACGGGTTTAATGATTAAAAAGGAAAACATGTGTGAAAAAATAGCCCAATTTGAGATAATTTTTTTAACAATGAAGTGGCCATGTTTAAAATTTTCACTGAGTATTTTCCAATACACCCGGTTCAAATCACCCCAAATTGGGGAAATTTATTTAAAAAACTTTTTGAAAATTATAAAATCAAATGAAATTGAAAAAATTTGTCAATAGTCAAAAACCAGCAAAATTAAAATTAAATGGAAAACGTGAATAGTTCCTATTTTACAAGAAGTATTTTTAAGATCTACTTATTATTTATAATCAATTTCACGGGGAAAATAAAATTTTTGTGATTTTATGATGAGAGTTCCAAGACCTATCTTGTTCACAACAGATACCCCAGAAAAAAATTTATCTGACAAGTTAAAGGGGGAGGCCTCTAAAATGAGGGACCACAAAAGAAGACCCAAACCCATTATCACAGAACCTGAAATGATAAAAAAAAAAAAAATATTCATGTAATACAAACAGGTTTAACCCGGAGGTAAAGTTTCTTAATTTCAAAGCTAAAGCAACTTGAAAAAAGAGGGAAGAAGCAAGATCAAAAATATACTGTTTTTTTTGAAGGGAAAATTTTATAATGCTGTTTTTTTTAGTTTTTAATAAGAAGGTGTTTTTTTAATGGGTACAACTCCATTGAACTTGTTTGAGATAATTTAAATTAAAATGATTATAAAAATGGAGATGGAGCTAGACAAAAACCTTTTTTCTTATAAGATATTTATTTGTTTGTCTGAAATGATATAAAACATCTGTTGTTAAATTTGGGGGGATTGGGGGAAGAGATACCACCAAAAAAATGAGGTTAAAATTTGGGTGTTTCTTTCAAAAAAGTTGATATAAAGGGAATATCGAAATTAAAAAGATTAAAAATTAATGTTATTTTGAGGCATAATCGTTTTCTTTTCCAATCGTCTGTTCTACCCGTAGTAGGGAAAAGCGATTTCGAATGAAGAAAAAAATGCTAAAATAAATTCTAAATTTTTTTAATTAATCAAAATTCCCTTTTTTTTATTTTTTTTTTTAGGATTAAAATTTAGAAAGAATTGGGTTTTTAAACCAATTCTTCTCACCCCCTGGGGTTTGGGGAAGTAGTTGATGTACAAACCTTTTGATTTAATTTTCTTTTTCAAAGGTCTGATTTTAAAATTTAGGTCCGAAATGCTGTTTTTAAATTTTTAAAAAATAGTTTAAAATTAAAAATATAATTTAAAAATTTTCCCAGGGAAATTGGGTTCCCTACATTCCACCAGTAATCAAGCCCGGGTTGTACATAATTTTAAAAAACTTATTTTACAAATCTAATCCAATTTTTAACAGTTACAACACCATTTTTTTCATTTTTCTTCCTTTTTTTTACAGACTTTGTAGACTTTTTAAAATCACCCCAAGTTTTAAATTTTTTGTTAAAAAACAAATGTGAAAAATGATATTAGATTGTTGTTCCATTACCAAAACTTTCGCCCTTTTTTTATCAAACATTGCAGATTTTTAAAAAATGAAAAACACCCCCACGGGGCTTGTAGAAAACCACATGAGGAAAAAACCCCAAAACCACACCGTCAATTGGGGTTTTACCACGTCAAAATAAATAGATTGAACCCCCGGGTTCACTTTTTTTTGTGATATGTGAGCCCACAAAAAAAACTTTTAGTTCATCCTAAAAAAATAATGTGAAGAATAAAAATTGACATTGGGGGATCTGAAAATGGTTAATCAATTTTTAAAAGTTGAGTTTTCCCTATTAAATCCCCATAGATAAATTTATTTAAGAAAATGAGACAACAATTTTTTCTAGACTATGAAAAATGTTTTCAAAATATGTTTACATTGCCTTTTTTTTCTTTCCTTTTTTTTTAAAAAAAATAATGGTAATAACCAAAAGGTTTCAACAAAAATATCTTGAAAACCTTAGGGAAAAATTTAAACAAGAAAAATCCAAAAAGTAACATTTTTTATATTTAGGGCCGGAAAAACACACATACAGAAAATTATTTTTTTATATTTAATTCAATTAAAACAGTATCAGTGGATGACAGATTTAGGGAAAATTTGGGTTGACAGATAAATGTTTTGCACCAACTGGGAAGGACCAGTGCTGTAAGGGGTATATGTTTTTTTCCGGGAAAGGAAACCCTCTAAGACAGCCGCCCTTCTCCCAAACGAATAAAAATCAGTGTGTGTGTTAAAGAGGTGAGGAAAGGCGTGAAAAATTAAAATTTAGGAAAAGGTAGATTACGCGGGCCGGTCCGCTGGTTAGGTTTTGTTGCAGCCTGGTTGATCAGAGAAACCAGGGGAAACCCCAACACCACCACTGAATTTTCTGAAAACTGAATTACCCAGCTGAAACAAAAAATCCTATTCCTGGGTCTCAAACCCTGACCCCCCTTTGGGCACTGTGACAAAGTTGATGCCCCCCAAATAAAAAAGGGTTGCAAAAACAAAATTGATTTCATAGACAATGGTTTAAGGAACATTTTTTTTGAGAGATCCAGGAAATCAAGAAGATTCCAGTGACTACTTGGTTCAGTGAAAGAAAAGGAACCCACTGCAAGAGGGTCTATTTTTTTTTTTTTATTTATTTATTTTACCCCAAAAACAGTTAAAAAATTGATGCGTTTGGGAAAAGTAAACATTTTCAAAAATTTAACCCACACTAAGTCAAACACTTTAAATTTTTATTTTGAAAGGAGAAAAAAAAAAAAAAACTCCCATGTAAAAAAAAATGAACCCCAAAAAAAAGAAATAAATATGGTCTAATAGGGCACATAATAAAAAAAAGAATAAAAATTTTTAAAAATAATAATAAAATAACAAAAAAACAAAAAAAAAGTAAAAATTTTTAAATGATTCTTTAAAGGTTTTTGAATTAAAACAATTTAATTATATAAAAGTAATGCTAATGGTTTTTACTTACTGCAAACCAGACGGGATATTCCTGCTGCCCAGAATCCCAAAACGGGTTTTGGAAACTCATAAAAGGACAATGGCCCCGAGAGGCTGGACGGATTCCCCAAAACCCCTTTTCATTGGTGATAACCAGTTTTTTTATCCCGACCCGAGTTGTTGTAATGTCACCAAAAAGGAGAGCAGAAACAAACCCGAAAAAAGAATGTATAAATTTTTAATGAAATATGATGAAAAGAACTTTTAAAAATGTTTCATGTAGGCAGAAAAGATTTTCTATTCAGAGAAGACTGCTGAAAGCAGAAATGAACTATTTTTTCAGAAGACTGGCAAATAGAATGAAAAAGGTTTAGAAAAAACAAAATGACATGAAGTTTCATGCAGCCCATATTCTGAAAGTTGAAAAAAACTGGGGGTAAGTAGAATTCTGTTAGAAACAAAAATTATAAATTATGTTTGAAGCCAAGTATTTTAAAAAATATTTTGTTTATTTGATTTAAAGAGGTACCAGAATAAATTTTGAACATTTCCAAGTCCATTGATTATCATTTTTATCCAACATTCCATCCTTAAAAAGACAGAACTGTTTGAAAAATACATGATTATGAAGAGGAATAAAAAAAAATAAAATAGAATGCAAACTTTTTTAGAAAATATTGATTATCGGATTTTTAACATTTGGGAGTCCGATACATCCTTATAAATTTTTAAAATTATCTTAAAATTTTTCCTTTTCTTTCCAATTGTTAGTGAGGGGAATATTTACCATTCCAAGGCAATTTAAAACCATCAGAGGTAAAAAATAAAATTTTATTCCCGCAAAACCTGCAGGAATGGTTAAAAATTAAAAAGCCACAGTTTGGAATTTTCAAAAAATGGCTGGGATGATTCATAAGATGAATGACCACGATCCCTTTTACTTCTGTAATACAAAATTGTTTTACAGATAAACATTGAGAAATTATACAATGGTTGTTAAATAATATAAAAAATCTAATATAATAAAAAATTTAAGTTAATATCTATCAAATTTCAATAATGTACCACTTATTTTTATGATTACGAGAGTTATGTCTAGCTCATGCTAACTGCTATAACAATTTTTTATGGATCATTCTGGGTGCAGTCCCAGGAGAGGGGGATGGAGGAAGGAGATGAAGGGAGATGAAGGGGGATGAAGGAAGGATAAAAAGCATATGTGAGTAATAATGGAATAGAAATCTGGGAGATACTATTGTGTGGATGGTGGTTTTGGAAAGATCTTTCTTCAATATTTTGGTTAATTTAACTGAAGGTAGGTATTAAAAAAGTCTCTTGAATTAAAAAAGGGAAGAAAGAACAAAAAAAAGATAGGAAGGGTGGGGAGGGGAGGAGAGGAGGAGGGAGGGAGGAAGGAAAGAGAGGGAGGAAAGAGAGGAGAGAACGGGAGAGGGTTGAGGGAGGGAGAGGTGGTGAAAAAAAGGGAGGGGGAGAGGGGGGTGAGAAATGGGGAGGGAGAGAGAAGGTGGGTGGGAGAAAGGGGGAGGGAGAGAGAGGGTGGGTGAGAGAAAGGGGGGAGGGAGAGAGGGTGGGTGAAAGGGGGAGGGAGAGGGGGTGCGGTGGGTGAAAGGGGGAGGGAGAGAGAGGGTGGGTGGGAGACAGGGGAGGGAGAGAGGGTGGGAGAAAGGGGGAGGGAGAGGGGGAGGGACCCAAGGTGTTAGCTCAATTCAGAAAATTAAAAATGATACATAATATTCCGAAAGTTTTAACATCAATTTAAATAAAAGTTATACGAAAATTATTTCATTAAATTAAAACATATAGAAGTGTTTTAACCATTAATATGAAATGTATGAGATACAAGATGTTCAAAATAACATACAAAAATGTGAAACTTTATCCTTGTCCTACGAAGATTCACCAAAGTGATACCCTGGGATTAGAGTTATGAGAATATGAACCTTCCCAACTTAAAATAACTGGGGAAAATATAGTAGAGTATAACGAAGAATTATCCCTCTATAAATTTCAGATTTATTACACACAAAAAATCAGACTTGACTGTATATTGAAAAAAAAATCCATTATTTTTCTGAACATTACATCATTTTAGAATCACAATTTTAAAAATAAAGTTTTAGTTTGAAACATTTTATTGTGTTTTTTCTGGGGGGGGGATGCACCTTTTTGCAGGGCTACAGTGACGCATCTCTGCCACTGGACGAGAAACAAACACGACTGGGAGGGAATTAAAATTAAGACCCCACAATGTGAAGACTGCATAGAAATCCTAGGTTGACATTTCTTACGAGCTAGTGACTTCCTAATTTAGAGTCGGGCCCGCACATCTGCCTATCTCAATTTCACTGTCGGTTTTCTGACTATTCAGGGCCACTCTCCAAGTCAATTGAATTAATTTTGATGACTACGGTAAAACATCGGTTCAAAACGGGGACATTCTTCAACTTAATTTCTCCATTCTACCAGAAAGAATTACTCTGCTTAAGTTTACTGTGCAACATTTCGTTTTTAAGAAAATCGCAGGATATATTTACGATAAATACGGGTGTTGAATGTTACATTCAAGGAGAAATAATGGCTGAATTACAAGGGAAAGTAAGGTACAAATCGCGAAGCTTTCCATGCAAATGTATTTTTCGCAATGTTAGACTGTTGAATAGGGCAAAGCTAGCTGAAGCGAAAGAGTGGTAATGGATCTCAGAAGCATGAAGACCGTCGTAGGCTTAAGATGAGCGCTGTCACTCCCGCCAAGGACGAAGTGCGCGTTGTTACACGACCACAACGCCTAGGTTAAGCGCCGCCGCGATCCAGCATGAAATGGTTTGTTCTTGTAGAGGTCTTTTTGTGACGGCAAAATGTGACAAAGTAGGGATGGAAATTCAATTTTGATTGTATGTAGGTACGTAGGTCAGTCAGAAAGTAATGCCTTCCTATTTTTCTACTAACATCAAATTAGTTAAGTGAAACAATTGAATTTGGCACTATTTCTCAAACCTACACTCTACGCAGTAGTAAGTTTCTGCGTCAACATGTGACAGCACAGCAGTCGTTTGCAAAAAGATCATCGATGTTTGTACGAGACTTCGCTGTGTGATTGAATTCTTGAAAACAGAAGGTGAAATGCCTATCGCATTCAGGAAAGATTGAAAAATGTGTAACGGTGATGCAACAGTGGATATCTGCATGTTAACGATGTGTTCGTCGCTGTAACGAAGCTGAAGGGCAAACACCGTTGGCTGACGAAAAGCGGAGCGGCAGGTCGGCGACTGCTGTCATTCCACGAAACATTCAACAAGTCCATGACATCATTCGTGGTGACCGATTCGTGATGAAGTGAGGGAGGTAATGAGACACAATTCATCTGCCACATTTTACCTTCTGCATTCAAGAATTCAATCACACAACCCGGTCTCTCACGAACATCAATGCCCGCCATTTTTCAAACGACTGCTATGCTGCGACATGTTCACGCAGAAAGTTACTACTGCGGCGGATTGTAAAAGGTTTGAAGAATAGTGGTAAATTCAATTTTTTCCCTTTATTTAAGTAGAAAAAAAAGAGGTATTACTTTTTGACTGACCTTCGTATTTTGCAGAGTGACTATTTTATTAGGGTGCTGCGAACGTGAAAAATTCTGCTCGGTCGTGGGCCCTCACTCGCCGGGAAATACTGCGCTGAACTCCTCTGGGAACGCTGGATTTGTAGGTATCGACTTGCAAAGGACATGCTTACCATTCTTGCTGAATAGTCGGTTTGTAATGGCTTGTATGAGGACTTGTCGCGTATATGCGATCTTTCAGAAATCCCCAAAGAAATCGCACGCAGTGAGATCAGGAGAGCATGCAGGCTACAAACCACGTGTATCCATAAACGCCGTGTCCACTCTTAAGGAAACTGAAGCATTGCGAGTCCTGTTGAAAATGACCGTACATACGTTCTTCATTTGTCAATATTTGAAATAAAGGATCCAGGATACGATGCATGTAATGGTTTGGCACATTTTATGTATGTGTCATACCAGTGGCGGCTCGTGCTTATGTTGCACGGTTGCACAATCCCCAGAAAATGAAAAAGATTTCATAATATCTTAGGAATGTATATTAAATCATTCTGAAACTAAAGAGCGTCCATCTGAGGCTCTCTCCAGTGTCTGGTGCCTTGCCAGGAATTGCACTAGGCTCTTGGGTCTTGTCTGTATTACTGGATTTACTGATTTTACTCTTTGACACGATTTAATACGGGGAACATACGGTCTTTTGGTGGCGCAACCAGCTAGTGGCGCTCTCCAGCGTTGTGCGGCGACGGAGCGAGTCTCAGGGGAATACCCATATTCTGTCTTCGTCTGACTCACTGCAACGTACTTTTATGAATTTCGATTGTTATTGAAAGTACACAAGTTCAGTCAATTATTGACGTTATTCAGTGCATTGTTTATGATAGTTGGAGAATTTGTTTTCATTTGATATTAGCTTTGTTGATTCAAAACGTACATTTGATGAGTTCTTTGTGTAAAGGTGGTCGTTCTGGATGGAAGGCCCTTAGTGTCTCGCAAACGCCAGTGTGGTTACAGCTGGCTAGCGGTTTGCGAACGTTCTTGTGAATACGAATATGTGTCGAGGATCTTTCATTATTTCCAAATAGACCAGGGTAGTCAAGTTTTCGAAATGAAATAATATTATTTGTGTGGAACGTTTCGAAGCAACAGTGCTTGTTGCAATGTGCTGAAGTCTAACTTAAGTGCCTAATGGAAATAAAAGCCAGAAGCACGTGCGTGGGACGTGCATATGCTTTACGCGGACACGACGCATAAAATAATGAAATAATTGTTTCAATATAGACTCTTATTGCACTTGGTTTTAATTGACTTGAATTGCTTACATTTTTATTGTATATTCACATTTTGAATGTTGGAAATTACATTTCCGTAATTCGATGGAGGTGCAACCTCCAGTCTGTTGGGGCATCAGCCGCCACTGTGTCATACACATACTCTTTCTGTTTGAGAGAGAAATTCGAGCGAGCCATCCCAAACCGACTATTCAACAAGAGGGAACAGCATGCCTTTGGGAGTTCAGCGCACCGTTCCCCGCCATTGAGTGTCCGTCGGCCGAGCAGAATTTTCCACGATCGCGGCACACTAATAAAATAGTGACACTGAAGTTATTGGTTGGTAAAGCGTGTGCGCTTCGCGGGTTGCGTAGCTGCCGCCGCAGGGGCCACCTTTCATATTGTTTCGGGATCTAGCAGTAACACGTGAGGAGAAAACTTACGATATTTGTGGAATTACGTAACTATCCGTGGCTGGGTAACCAGCAAGCATTTTTTTAAAATACACAAAACAATGTTCTCGATAACCTTTATTCACAACTGTCCATGTATTGTTGTTATCTCGTCTGAATAAATTTCATCCTAAAATAAATTGAATAAGACCATACGACCATAGTATTGGTACTTTACGACCATAGTATTGGTACAAATATGAAGACAATTACTAATAGAGTATATTTTTTTAGATCGCCTCAAAAGAAATCATAAGTGAAATAATCATGTCTAAACTACAATTCCACGTTTTAGTATTTTAGCAGTTAACAGCAAATTAAAGAAAAAACATTGTTTACATTTTCTACGAGAAAAATGAAACTACACATAATTTAAAAAAATTCAAAAAATCATATCAATGCAGATTTTGGTACCCTAAAAACAGGGGCGGCAATAGTGGGTCTCAACATAAATTGCAATATATTTGAAGGAATATTTTATGTGCTTAAAAACTCATGATTCTTGTATTTAGAATTAAATTACTTCCAGTTTCGGAATGTTTATGTTAAAATATTTTCAGTTTTTTTAGGTATTCCAAGGAAGTGAATACTTTGAATATTTTCTATACTTCCGATCCTTTCATCAGGGACACAGGCCACATCTTGTTATTTAATAACTAATTCAAAATTCACGTGTTACAAATGCATAACTTATTCACATCGACAGACACTAAATTAATATCACAATGCGTTTAGGGTTTGGCATGGCTCTAAGAGAGCGCTTCTGCTTCCACGATTAAGCATGGCCGATGGTTTCGATTTTTTTCTATTTCTTTCTTTCATTTTGTAAACAACCAATAAAAGAAACTATACTAAGGCTTCAGTAAGTTTCTAATGGTAAAAGTCCTAAACGATGAAATAATAACCCCTTACCTGCACAAAGATAAGAACCAAAAACGACCCTTGTGTGTCGTTGACCTCCCATCCCCGTTGACGCCCAACAAATAAGACGTCTGTCTGTTTGACAACCCACCCAAGTCCTAACCGTGACTCAGAGTCCGATTTTACCACCTATGCTGATAGACATCCTGTAAAATTCAAACCCTTAGTAAAATGGGAGATGCGGTGTCAAATTCTCACACTACAAAAAATAAGTAAGCAAAGGGTATCGGAAAACGTTTTTCACCTCAGCTAATATCAATCACACCAATGACTCATTCTCTCTCCCGTTAACTTTACGTCCTCATCGAACCGAACGGATAGGCATCGCATAGCATAGGCATAGGCACATTAGACAAAGATGCAATTCGCATCCTGTAGAAACTTAAGAGCAGGGTTGTCCGAAGAAGAAGTGAAAGACTTTCAGATCGGTTTCGAGCACGTGGCGCGCTTCTAAACAAGATTCCAAGAAAGGGAAGCAAACTCACGAGAATGGTGCGAGATGGACCAAGCGAACTGTTAGTTATTTTATGAAGGCACAGTTCAGCCTCTTGAAGCGCAAGTGGGGCCACTTATTTTTCTCGATTCGAGATATTTTATGTTTTCCTAGTGCTTTTATAGAAAATTCAACAATACCAGTTCATTTTTTTACATACGTTTGTTTAGAAAGGTTTTGTTTTAACTCGTATTGACAATACTGATTAATCTTGTCCTGTTGACAAGTACGGTTGCGCAATTAACTTAGAGTAAACCAACGAAGTAAACCATCGAGTAAACCAACAGAACGTCCGACCACGGCGAGCGATTTCTAGGATTTAGTCCGGAATAGAGGCTTCTTCTCGTCCCCATTTAGTAGATACCTGGCCCAGAAGATCAGCCTCCATCCGGGATGGAATGCCTCCTCCGGTTGTGCGCCGCTTTGGTTGTGGTTACGCAACCGCCCGCACTCATCGCCACCGGTAGAGCTGCCCTCTCCCGTAAAATTCGGCCCTAAGCCGCCATCCGGATTTTCTGGGTTTACTCAATCGCCTAAGGCGTGTGCCGGAATGGCCCTTAGTTATGGACTTACACCCGTGAATGTACAGCTTGCCCCCCCTCTTAAATATTATTACTTTGTTTAAATGTATATTCAAACGGGTAGATGGAAGAGCCCGCCTTTTGGCCTGAGCTTCGCCATACGTAAATATATTATTATTATTATTATTATTATTATTATTATTATTAATATTATTTTATTATTATTATTATTATTTTATTATTATTATTAATATTATTATATTTTTCAAGTCTCTCGCCTGGCGAGGTGTTCTACAGCAGCTACCGGAACGTTTTGAGAAGCAAGGTGCCTGCTTCGCTTGCCAATTCGGGCGGTCAGAATTGGACGTGAAGCTATATCATTAAAAACTTCCACACAAAGTGTGCAGTGCTAAGGAGAGCGCCTTTTGCATGGACTGAATATGACGAAGTGTCGCAGACGATGAAGTCAACTCGGCAGAGTGGTGGTCCATTTGCAGAGATGACCACAGGAACTACATCAACAAATACCAACCACCACGCCTCGCTCAGTTCAAAAGCCAAGGGCTGATATTTCCGCTTTCTCTCGCCAGCTCTATTTCGGACTAATGGGATAGCTAAGTCGACAATTTTCCCTTTGCGTGAAGGATAAAAAATGTTCTCCTTCTTCATGAGTACTGCTAAGCATTTATCATTGCAAAACTCCATACAAAGAACCATTGAAGGACTTTACAAGTTCAGGGAACGAGGTACGAGTAAGCTGGTTTTTAACTCTGGGGTACAACTGAAATCGTCCAGTACGTTTGGGGAATATTTGGAGATATCTTATTCCATTCACGAATCTCTTGAGATTCTGCTGCGAGGGTTTGGGGATAGGGACAACCATAAGGGGCTAAGGTTATCTCCGTGAAAAATTCCTGTGATCCACAGTTCCTAGGTGGTATAGCTGCTTCCAGCAAACAAGATGTTTATCTGTGTTTATTATTATTATTATTATTATTATTATTATTATTATTATTATTATTATTATTATTATTACCTCAAGGATGGCTCACTGGCAGCGTACTAGCTTTCCTTGATAATCGTCTCAGTTTCTAAAGCGAAGAAAAGCTCAAGCAGGCGGATCTTGCTAGTTACGACGAAGTCATGTTCGCCTCATGTAGCTCTTACCCCCATGCATGGGAATTTAACTAGGCCCAGGCAAGGGGAACACCGGTAGCTGGCCGGCGAAGTCGAACTACCGACCCAATAATGCCAAATATATTATTGTGATTATGATTATGTTTATTATTATTATTATTATTATTATTATTATTATTATTGATTATTATTATTATTATTATTATTATTATTATTATTATTATTATTATTGATGACGATTATTATTATTATTATTATTGATGATGATGACGATTATTACTACTATTACCTGTCCATGATGCCGGAGGACGGGTTGCGGCTGTGGCACTTGATGCCGGCGGCCTCGTGGCAGCAGGCGCCGGACGTGGTGGGCCCCGCGCCCGCGCCGCTCGCCGTCGTCGTCACGGTGGCGTTGGAGTCGCCCAAATCATCGTCCACGGACGCCGTCTCCGAGTACAGGCCGGTCATGGCGTACATGGACTCCTGGCGGCGATGGCCGTGGGAGTGGCCGGCGGCGTGGCTGGTGCCGCCCCACCCCCACCCCCGCTGCCGCCGCCCCCGCCACCGCTGCCGCCCGCGCCGCCGGCCGCCATGCTGCCCGAGGAGAGCGTGGTGGCGAGCGGAGGGTTCGCCGGCGCCTCTGGAACAAAAACATACGAGACGTTTGGGTTTAGGCGAAACGCTTCTGCTGGTGGGGGATACAAAGCTTTACTTCAATTTCAAGAAGAGCGTCTGTTTATCGCCAACCCCCAGGGGGGCAGTAGTTTGCGGTGAAAGTCGCAATGCAGGGAACCAATGCGGATTCGAACTCTTGTTTACAGCAAGTCCCTTGTGATTGGGACGAGGAAGGCAATGACAGATCGCCAACTACATGATCATATAATCCTCGTCGTCTTTCATCAGACAAGAAAATCAACCAGTAATAGACCCATAGGGTACACATCAATAATTTTCTGATAATCAATTTTCAACTCTTAGATTAAATGTGTTTTTATTACTACTTTACTTATGGGTGCTGATTTTTTTTAACAAAATAAATACACCGAAACATTTACTGTGAATTAATTCACGTACGTTAATATTTACAACTGCATTTAGTCTTGTTTAGAACGTTGTATATTTGGCTACTGGTAGCCTAGAAAATCTAATAATCTTCAAAGATCATTAAGATCAATATTGCAAGTTCGAGCGGGACATCTTTTAAATCTTCGGATGAGAATCTTGCCTTGCATCCAACTGATTTTTCAATTATGATGGGACTCCTTACCAACTGGTAACCCACTAATTTTTCCTCTTGCGTTTAAAACGACGATTCTCTTGAACACAGGCTATCTACGGTATGACACACATGGCTCGTGCCATGGGCGTCACTCATAAGGGGTGCTACTTGGAGTATACCTACTAAAACAAATAATAACAACCCTAATTTGAAGTATCCACACAGTGGCGCAAGAAAAACCTAGGTAGGCCTTCGCTCTTCAATAAATCATATCTAGTTTAAAAAGTATGTGTCATAAATGACTAATTATCAATTTAATACAAAATACTCATTATTTGAATATATTACACGACATATTCGCCTGAAAATGTAATTTAAAATAACAAAATAGCGAAGTTAGAGAAGTGGTACAAAGTGCATTCGGGTACTATTTAGTATCTGAAAGCCTAAAACCTACACAATACTAAAAGCAATGAAATTAATTCCTTAAACGCACAGAAGAAACTGGCGCTAATTTTTCTGAAGAGACATTAATTAACTGCCAGAAGAAATGAAGTCCTATGTTTGAAATAGAATTTTACTTTTTATCCCTACCCAGAATTACACTAACTCAGGAAAAAATTGTAATATTATTGAAGGATAATTTGTACGTATCAGCAATTTGTTTGGTGATTAGGAATAACCTTTTACTAGTGAATGCTGCTTCACTGAAGCCAACAATGTACAACAAACCACAACAGACTTTGAGCCGTTTGTTAAATTACAGTTAAATTATTCGTAATTAGTGTTCAAGTCCTCCGGGAGTTGAATTTTTGGAAGTATAATTTTCAAAATTCATAATTAGATATCGGTATTTTAGGCTCTAAAATATATTTTAGACGCTTAAAATCGATTTGTAAATAGAAAAAAAGTAAAGCACAATTTCTTAAATAGGCAGTTATATAAATCCCCATGAAAATAACATGAAAAGTACTTTTCATTGCACTCAATTGGTTGTACTGGAAGTTCGAATGTAAAATATTAAAAATAAACACAGAAGTGTAAATTATAAAACAGCTATGATTTTTTCCCCTAAATTCCATAATTTCCCATTTTATTATCAGAGAATAATTTATTTCAGAAGGCGTTTTGACGTTGGATTTGTAGACAATATTAGATGCCTCTCGTTTCATGCAGAGAGCAGACAGAGCAATTCGGAACACTTATTTAATATAGATTTCATCCTCAGTTAAGTATTCTCTTTATGAACGCTTTTAAGTTTATTTTCCGCCGCTTTACTTGCACTCTGAATAGAGCTGATAAGCTTTTGCAGGACGAATAGGGGTTTTACGCTGTAATGCTGAAATAATCATTTTTAGCCCCTGTAAACCTTTGCAGTGCCCGGCACTTGGGGAATCATTCATGGGCTACCTCCAACGCTCCCTGCTTTGCCTGTAAAGTTAAACTCCGATATTAGCGGCCGAGGGTAAATCCCGAGTTTAGGGTGGCACGGTTCCTTTGATTCACTGATTCGGTTCATTAGAAGAGAATCGACTCCATGAGCTGAATCCTTGTTTATACGTAGTAGTCGCGTGTAGTTAAGTTCATGATGTTACAACAATAAATATAATTATTTAAAATAAACGTAGATCGGGAGAATAGCTACCCCCCTGCCCCAAAGCCCCCCTGTACGTATAAATCATCGTAGCAACGTACTCTCATTAAGTGAACTGATTATTCGTATTTTTCACGCTACAAATTTAATTTTATAACCTACACAATTCTTTAACCAACGCATTTTTTTCACCAAGTGGTCCGCGACGTGCTACCACACGTCGCTACCCGACGGATCCAACGTGTACGTTCGCGATGGCCTTCCGGCCCTCGCTCTCGAGACCTGGTTCGCGCCTCCGCTGTCGCTCCGGCGCTCACGCTGTATTATATACCTCCCTCACTTTTAAGAGAATTTATTTTAAAGGGAACACTCACTTTTAAGAAAATTCATACTTTCCATCTGAGTAGACACACAAACCTATTTGAAGAAGACTTAAAATGCGAAAATACACACAATTCCACGCCAACAAATTATCAGGTAACTTCTTCTCATTTAACATTGAACATAAATAATTCAGTTGTTATAGTGAACCGCGCAACTATAAACATAGAAATCGCGAGAAATAATAAATCATAAAAGGAACCAAAGGAACCGTGCCACCCTAAACCCGGGATAAACCGCGGCGGAGAAGCGTAAAAAATAATGGGCTCATAAATACATTTATACATAGTCCTTTCATATGCCAAAAATATGAATTGTACTGTATTTTGTGGATTTTTCTTACCCTTCAAAAATCCACGCACTTTGCCCGGACGCGAACACGCATTCTGGGGGATGAAAGGCCCGCAAGTTAAGCCACCGGTCACATGCTCAAGTGCGCAGGCAGTGTAAATGTGATTCCTTCAGAATGTAAGGTCGTGAAATGTATTCATAATTAATTTCGAGTGTCTACATCAAAAGCTAAAACATGCATTTGCCTAAAAATCCTAGTATTGTTCATAATCTGAAACTAAATTAAAAAAATAATCCTATTAATAATTCTTAAGGCTAACATATACACAAAATTTATCGTTTCTAACAAACTAGCATCACTTTCTAACACGTTCATCCACAGAGCACGACATGGCAATGATCCTAGAATCGAATTATGTTCGACATTACCCATCACTTGCGAGCGTGTTGCTGTTCCACGCTCCACGCTCAGCAACGCACCTTACCCGACATTGTGTCGTGACCTGCCAATACGCGCCGCTGTGGACACTCATTGTCCAAGGCCCAGTAGGCGTGACGCACCGGAAATGTAGTCGTGTTTCTGCATGAAAAGGGAGCCCTCCCGTGCAAGCAGTCAAGTTGGCAGCACGCAGGTGTTTGGCCGAGAACAATATAATCTAGGCGAATATTTTCAACCGCTTCAACTTGTGTTGGAAGGTCCTGTTCCATGACAAGTAACTTCGAGGATACAGGACAGGGTTTTAATCTCGAAGGTGCTTCTTCTACTTATTTCATCACGAAGAAAAAAAATGTAAAAAATCATAATAGAAATACAACATTGGCAAAATAGAAGAAGGGGGAAGTTAAATTTCTTCGTGACGTAATAATTTACTTCCGATGAACGTGTTACAGGAGGCAATGATGAATACACATTTTATTGTGCATTTAATATAATTTTAAAAATCCTTTACAATGGGTCACCATATTACTCGTAGAAGCACAAGTCTTCTTGCAAAATTGTTCGCTGCCACTTTTCGAAAAAAGGGGTCGAAAGGTACTTTTGTCCAGTCTTGTCCCTGAACTGCGATTATGAATATTATTGGCGAAGTTTTCTTCATGAGGACTCAATTTTCCACATATTGTAGGCAAATTTGTTTTTAAAATTTATTTCTAAGAAACGTTTTAATAACATTAAATGAAATCATTAAAATGTTCTTGTTGGTTCTTTCGAAAATTCTCTTAATATATTTAATAGTTTAAATAAGTTATAAAACAGTTTCAAAGAAGTGTTCAGCTGATGCGAATATATTTTCTCTGCATACCATCATATTTAAGCTTCTGGTAGAACGTTGTATTTTTTAAAATAATTTGTGGAGATGATGTTTACAATTTAATATACAGCTTCGTCTACGCAATATTTCAATATCTACAATTTAAAAATTGACCTTGGAGTAATTTCAGTCCACAAACATTAATATTCACTCTTCTGAAAATGATTGATAGACATCCTGATCCTGCCCTGTATACAGAAACATTCCAGGGAGACCTAACTTCATAATGCAGAAGAAAGTACGTACCTGAGCATGTCTTAACACCTGTCTCTTACAAATACAGTTGACTCCGATTATAGTGAACTTCTGGGGATTCACATGTTTGGTTCACTATTTCCAAGGTTCACTATATCCAATGATGTCAAAATTAAATAGAATTTTTCCACAATTATTGATTTTATTAATACACATGAAAATTCACTAACAGCACAAACTGAAAATTTAATATCTTCATTTGTCCTTCAAAAAATAAATTATTTTCAATTGTTTGCTTCGTACATTTTTATTTCTATATCTTTCCAGCCTAAGTTATCCTCTCTCCAACTGATTCTGCATTATCCTATATTTCTAGTGTCGTAATGTAGTCTTGACACCTTTCAATGCCTTTCCACTGTTGGAACACTGTCCCACTCTCCGAAGGCCCTTTCAATCATCTAATAGCATCCGAAATCTAATTCACGACGTTGTATTTCCTAGGTTCACGATAGCCGAGGTTCAGGTTCACTATAACAGAATCTTCTTATGCTCATTTGTAATGTAAGTGAAACAGGACCAGTGACCAAAGTTGACTATAACCAAGGGTTCACTATAACAGTTCACTAAAACCGGAGTCGACGGTAAATCTCTAGTTTCCCACTTGAGATCGGTGGTTCAAGAACGTAGGAGAATGAAGGCAGAACGTTCCAAGCATTCTCCCCGCTTCCCTCAACGTCGCTTCCTGCACTGAAAGTCCTCTACATCGAAGGGTCCTTACCAGATCGTTTTGACTGCGCACGAAGGCATATCAGCAAACCATCGACTTCTGCTATCACCATTTGTCCGCCGCTCACGTCTAGCACGCAAAAGGAACATTTTCCGCGTTTCGAAAGAGATAGCAAAAATACTAGCAGAATTCGTGTACATTTCTTTTTTCTTAAAAATCCAAACCCATGATTCTTGTATGCAGAATATATATAAATTTAACATTGAATAGTTAAATTTAAGATTCGTCGGGTTAGATACTACTTTGCTTGTCGATTGATTTGACGGCTGTTGACGAACGAACTAAATTTCATGCTTAAACCACTTCTCTGGTGCTTTCGTATTATGTTGATAAAATTACTCTAGTCATTAGGACATTAGGTTAATGTATGAAAACCAATGTGCAGAATTTAGGGTATCTAATAATATATTCCCATGGGAATGTTTCTTCTTCTATGCAAGACTACTCATTTTGCTCTTCACTCTTTTCGTTGTCAATAGAGAAATTCCCGTACACCACAGAAGCAGTGAGCGTGATTGTTTCGCAACATCATTGAAGCAGATATTTGAATGAATGTTGCACATGGAAAGAAAATACAAAGAGGACATAATTCCGTTTATCAATATAATTTTACAGTCGTCCATAATTGCCCGCATGAATGTGGTTCCAAGAACTGCCAGGCTGAGAAGAACAACTTGGAAGAAACCCCAGGGAAAAAACATTAATGACTGAATATCACGCATGCTCTTGGTAATTAATTAGCCGAAGATAAAAGTTCGTAAGTTCAAATTTGGCCACAAGCAAAATTCCGAGAAAATCAACTCGTTATCTAGAAACCTTCAGGTTTCCTATTAGAGTTCACACAAGATTGAGTCTGTGTGTGAATTAAGGAAAGACAGTCTGAAAATATTAAGAATCAAATTTATTTATTTTCTGATTTGCAATATAATTTCGTCAATTTCTTTAGTCATAGTGAAAGGGCGAATGTAGCTCTTATGAGTATCTGTATATTACCGCAAGAAGAGTAATTGTGCATCACTTACTCAACAACGATTTCAACTCTCGTTCCACCATAAGAAAGAAGAAAGTGGATATCACAGGAGAAAGAGTCTAGAAATGGTCTAGTCTCGTAGAGATTCACATTTCGAGGTAAGAAGGCTTATAGTTGATCCAAAACGTTCTGGAATTTGTCTATTAAATTAAGGGAAACGTACGTTCTTATCTAACTATAAAATAGCAATTTAAAATTTAAAAAAGTAAATTAAAATCTAAAACTTTCTACTTTTGAGTTCCCCCGCAGCTTGAGCATTATACACACTATACCTCCTCCCTACTGAGCAAGACATTGTTGTACCCTCGCCTAGATCTATGAGCAGCATCGATATAACTTATCACGTCTCCATGATTTTAAGCAAATGTTTAAAAAATCGAAAAAAATATCTTTCCCAGCACAACTTCATTTCCTCAGCACGACAAATCCGTAAAATTTTGCTACCTTCACATTCCGTCTTTCCTTCTGTTGGAACACCCCCCTCTCTCTGCAGCGCCTGGCAATCGATTCTCTTTGAGCAGAGAGCCCGTCGGACGTGCAAAAGTAACGGCTGACGGAGGCAAATTCGGGCGGGTGACGGTGGTGGACGGGCGACGCTGGCGTGCGGGAGTTGGTGGCGGGCGGGCGACGGAGGCGGACGGGCGATGGTGGCGGGCGGGACGGCGATGAGGGATGGGGATGGGCGGGCGGGCGATGGGCGGGCGGGCGATGGGCGGGCGGGCGATGGGCGGGCGCGGGCGGGCGGGCGGGTGATGGGCGGGCGGGCGATGGGCGGGCGGGCGATGGGCGGGCGGGCGATGGGCGGGCGGGCGATGGGCGGGCGGGCGATGGGCGGGCGGGCGATGGGCGGGCGGGCGATGGCGGGCGGGCGGGCGGGCGGGGGGCGGGCGGGTGGGCGGGCGGGCGGGCGGGCGGGCGGGCGGGCGGGCGGTGCAGCCATCGACCGTGGGCGGAGGCGACTAACGCGAGCGTTCGATAGCGCCTGCACGCGGCGCCGCCACCGCCGTCGCCGTTCCACTGCCCCCGATGGGATGGAGGCGCGGGGACTCCGCCCCTCCCCCGCCTGCACGCCGCCCTGGCACCCGCAAGCCCACGGAAGAACCCCGAGAGCGCTGCGCCCCATGGCCGGGGCCTAGAAACGTCATTTGCATTTTCTGAGGCATGCAACGCCAAAACGCCGGTAGTGAGTTTAGTAAAATAGGGTGAACTCCTAATTTATTTATTAATTAAATTACTTTCCAAAAGCGATCCCAGAGCAAATGAGTCAAATACAATTAAAACTGTACTTATATTTATCTGGTAAAAATACAATATATAATGGTTTTCTGCAGCTTCGGAATCCCTTTCCCTCCATTACAACAATTATCTCATACAGCGGATAAGCGCTTTACAAGAGTTTTGATATTTAATAAATAGCTAAATTAGTATTAGCCTTAAAACGAGCGAAGCCACTCCTACTCCCTTAATTTCAGTTTATGTAATATGTGGTTGGAGTGATTTGGAGTAAATGGTAGAGGATTAGGAATTAGATTAGGTTTGAAGATGTGATTGTGATTGGAATTTTGATGTATCTGTTAATAGTAATTAATAGCAAACGTGTATTTTTTTTGTGATTTATTTGTGTTTTCTTTTCTGTGCATTGTGGACTGGTGATGGTGGCGGGGCCGTCGATGGACGGCTGTGTCAGTAAGAGTGCTATGTTGACGAGGATGACCTCTTTTATCTCTTTTTATAAGAACGTTAATAACACCTAATCAGAATTCCCACAATTCATAAACCAAGAAACAACAATTTCTTGAACAACATCTACCATACCACTGTACTGCACGAATCCTTTCATGCTCACTAACTGGAACGACGCTTGCGGGCGCAGACCGCGTTAGTCGTTGCGCGTCTGGAGACGCTCACGAAGCCTGGGTTGGTTGGTTGGTTGATTAGTGATTCTGGGCGCGTCAACAGCTTAGGTCATTAGTCCCGTAAATGTAGAGCATTTTTTTCCTCGGGAGATAGTGATCTTCCCCCACTGGATACCGAGATCCGGCGCCGACCTACCGTCGGCTAGCGGGGTTTCCCCCTAACCAGGACTCTCCCACCAGCGGGGCACCGCCGCAGCTGGGACAAGCTGTAAGCTCCCGACCAGTCTCCCGGAATATGTGGTAGTGTAATGCATGTGGTGTACGTGTGTGTGTAAGAGGAGAGGATAGGACAAAGATCGCGCTCGGTCCGTGGCTTGTTTGTTAGGGTACTGCTCCGGCAAAAGGAACTTACCTATTTGCGTGCATCATATTTTTGTATTTTTCGTGGATTTCGACCATTAAGTAATTTTGTAGTTTTTCTGTATTTTGTTGACGATTTTTCGCTGATTTTATCAATTTTCCCATCATTTTAATGGTACTTACTTCAAATAATATTTACTAGATGCAACAAATTCTCCATAGAATTTCTGACTTGCCAATTCAATTTCTTCGCTCGTAAATCGTAATGTGTAAGCCGTTGTAAGTATGTAATCTAAAGTTCCTGTGATTCCTGTAAGCGCCGCAGTCGGTTCGGCCGATTTTGCGATAACTAAAAACTGGTAAACCTTTCCAAACCAAAAGTTTGTATGCTGTGTTCACTTGAACGAAAGGATCGACACCCACTCGATTACATCAGTAACATACCCAATGTAACCCAAGTAACACTGAATAGTTCATCTGAACTTGTTTTGAACAAAGTTTTAAGTCATCTTTCTTTACTTTTAGGGCTTTGTAAAAACATTTTAAGAACATTATATTGATCTTTTTTGCGACGTTTTATGTCATTAAAATCTGCTCCCTACTAATAAAAGTGAATTCAACGATATGTTACCATCGATACTACAAAAAGTAGTAGGCCTACATGAATCATTACGAAATTTGTACGGGCACTTCGTCAGGATTGTCGCAGTGTCTTTACAAAGTTTGGTAACGATTAATAGAACAAAAACGCAAAAAATAAATAATTTAAATAATATGTTGATAGCTTCACAATGATCATTACTTTTCGCTAGTCGCTAAGAAAAGATTGGTTCCTAATATATTCTGCCACAGGGCAGTAGTGGTGCGTAAGATACAAAAAATAATCTAGTAACAATGTACAATAAAATAAAATGAAAGAAATTATAGTATTTTATTAAAATTTTGAATCAATTACTTTAAAAGTAATAATCTTTAACACTTTGTTTACACAAAATTGATCTTTTTCCCATTCACAAGAACTGTATATGAAGAAACTGCTAGCAACTAGGGTATTTCGCTATCTCAAAAAGTGTACGTGATGTGAACGTAAATTGCAAACCGGTGTGTTTTCTTATTTACTTATACATTTATTTACTTATATACTTATCTATCTATTTACATATCTACTTATTTATTTAGTTTCCTACTTCTTTCTTTCATTTATTTATTTATTTATTCGTTTGTTTGTTGGGGTTTAGGGTTTGTTGTCAATTG
The DNA here is from genome assembly GCA_964035755.1 of Teleogryllus oceanicus. Classification (NCBI taxonomy): domain Eukaryota; kingdom Metazoa; phylum Arthropoda; class Insecta; order Orthoptera; family Gryllidae; genus Teleogryllus; species Teleogryllus oceanicus. The sequence goes on from CAXIVR010000004.1 coordinate 92,102,229, forward strand.
TTGAGAAAAGGGATAACCCAGAAACCTGTAGTGGGCACTCCTATTCCATCACGAATTCTTCATGGAGTGAAGCGCAGGTGGCTAGTCCCGGGATTCCTGGATTTTCTGTGGCGCTATCTCGTTTCAGATGCAACTGATTGTTCGACGACTGGAAAGGGAGAACACATGAGCTCCGCGCATGGTTTTTTAACTCGTTTGGAGAGAGTTGAGTAGATTCGAGGATATTAGTCTTCTAATGGCAAGTTTCTGGTTTCCTTCGCCATGCTGTTTCATCTCTTCAGCGGATTTGAAGCAACAGATGAATGCCAGGAAGTGATACAATGGTATGAATTAAACGCATTCAGTCTAGCCGCAGTCTCTCATCTAATGTAAAGTAAAGTAATGTAATGTAAAGTAAAGTAATGTAATGTAAAGTAAAGAATGTAATGTAAAGTAAAGTAATGTAATCGAGGAATGTAATGTACAAAGAAGTGAATGTAATGTAAAGAATGAATGAATGTAAAGAATGTAATCGTAATGTAAGTGAATGTAATGAATGTAAGAATGTAATAGTAATGTAAAGAATGTAATGTAAATGTAAGTAATGTAATGTAAAGAAAGTGAATGTAATGAAGTAATGTAATGTAATGTAACGAATGTAATGTAAAGTAATGAATGTAAAGAATGAAAGTAATGTAAGAATGTAAAGTAACTAATGTAAGAATGTAATGTAAGTAATGTAAAGAATGTAATGTAAAGTAATGTAATGTAAAGTAATGAATGTAATGTAAAGTAATGTAATGTAAAGTAATGTAAGTAAAGAATGTAATGTAAAGTAAGTAATGTAAGTAAGTAATGAAGTAACGTAAAAGTAATGTAATGTAAAGTAAGAATGTAAAGAATGTAATGAAAGTAATGTAATGTAAAGTAATGTAAAGAATGAATAAATGTAAGTAATGTAACGAATGTAAATGTAATTAAAGTAATGTAAGTAATGTAAAGTAATCGTAAAGTAACTAAAGTGAACGTAAAGTAATGTAAAGTAATGTAAAGTAATGTAGAAGTAGCAATGTAAAGAATGTAGACAAGTAATGAAAGAATGTAAAGTATGTAAAGTAATGTAAGCAAGTAAAGTAATGTAAAGTAATGTACAGAATGAAAGTAATGTAAAGTAAAGTAAGTAAAGTAAGTAAAGTAAGTAAAGTAAGTAAAGTAAGTAAAGTAAGTAAAGTAAGTAAAGTAAGTAAAGTAAGTAAAGTAAGTAAAGTAAGTAAAGTAATGTAGCGAATGTAAAGTAATGTAAAGAATGTAAAGTAATGTAAAGTAATGGTAAGTAATGTAAAGTAATGTAAAGAATGTAAAGTAATGTAAAGTAATGTAAAGTAACGTAAAGAATGTAAAGTAATGCAAAGTAATGTAAAGTAAGTAAAGTAATGTAAAGAATGTAAAGTAATGAATAGCTGAATGTAAAGTAATGTAAAGAATAAAGAAGTAATGTAAAGTAATGTAAGTAATGAATGTAATGAATGTAAATGTAAATGTAACGAATGTAATGTAATGAATGAATGTAATGTAATGTAAATGTAATGTAATGTAATGTAATGAATGAATGAATGTAAAGTAAAGTAAAGAAAGTAAAGTAAGAAGTAATGTAATGTAATGAATGAATCAGAATGTAATGTAATGTAATGTAATGTAATGTAAGTAATGTAATGTAACGAATGTAATGTAATGTAATGTAATGAAATGTAATGTAATGTAATGTAATGTAAG